>JAADXF010000630.1:0-14142 GCA_023337575.1 Pythium chondricola | reverse complement strand
CATTCTGAAGGTATTTGGGTGAGAATCGTGTCCATCATCACCCAATACCATCGATCAAAAGCCCACTTACCATCCACAGGTCACGATACTCGGCCTTGGCTGCCTCTGGCGTCAACTGCTGGCCGCGAACTCGTGAATCGATGCTAGGATCGTAGCGCTGCACAAGCTGCGCGAGCGAAAGTTTGCTGCCGTCACTCAGCCGGTCAAACGCTGCTTCAATCTTGGCCTTGCGGTGCGCAGGTACTGGCAGGCGCAGCGCTGAAAGCAGGTCAGCGAGAGGGAAGTGGCCCGTGCTGCGCTTGTCGTAGGCGTTGAAGAGAACATCCAAGTGCTCATCGCGGAGTGGGAGCTGGAGCTGCTTGACTAGCCACTTGGCCTCCTCACGCTGGACGTGGCCGGTGCCACGTGAGTCCAACTTGAGCAGACCCACGACGAAGCGACGGAAGGCGTACAGACTCTCGGTCATCAAACAGCGCTGGAGCACGTAGGCGACGGACGCAGCGCTGGCAAAGTCCGGGAGCGAGCGATCGTCTTGGGCATCCTGAGCACTTGCCGCGAGCATTAATGTCCACGTGTTGGGCGCCAAGTTGGCTCGTCCTTCGGTATCAGGCGTGCGCACACCAGCTGCCTCGGCAGCCAGGTTGTGGTGCTTGCCAGTGGTCTTGGCGATGAGTGCGCACGCCTCGAGCTCGACACCGAAATCCGTCGGCTGCTTGTTCTTGGCTTCGGCACACAGTGGCTGACCAGTCATCTTGTGGAAGATGGCGATACTATCCCCACTCTTGACTTCGCCTCCTGCCGCGAGGAACTTGTCGGTACCAGCGAGATCAGCGCGTTGGCAGACCCATAGCGCCGCACTGTCAGCGTCTGGACCGAGCCAGACACGTTGGTTGTACGTGATGGGACTCATCGAGCGCTCAGTCTTGAGACCGGTCTTGAGGAACAGTGGCGGTCGGAGTAGGACGCTCTGGTCGTCCACGAGCAGCGCCTCGTTGCACATGATGAGGAACGGCTCGCCGTACCGTAGTTTATCTCCCGGTGTCGACAGATTCACAGACTTGCCGGTGGCTTGCGCATCCTTCCACGCGGTCGGGGAAATCAAGCGGAAGGTGCTGCGTGCCATCGCGGTGTTGGCCATCGCGACCGTCACGATGAACTCGCCCGAGCCGATCGACGGCGACTCTTCAAACACGTTGCACGCGAGCTGTCCGTCCGATTCAAGGTGACCGATGCCGATGGCGTGGTTTAAGTGGATGCATTGCTGCGGGTGGAATGAGCGAGGCGCTTTCTGGTGGAGAAAATCGTGCTTGAGCTTGTGGGTCGCGAGCAACGAGCCTTGCTTCTTGCGCAGCTGGAACTCCTTCATGCGCGCCTCCTCGAGCATGAGGTCTTCATTCCAGTTACCGATGCGCGTCACGGACGCGTAGCGGCCAGCGCCGACGAGCTGCTGCGGCGTGAACTGCATCCTTGAGTTGCGGCTCTGACCATGAAGAGACGCGGAGCTCTTCAACCACTAGTATACATACAAGTATACGGTATACGCACCATGATATCCGGATACCATCGACCTCTTTTTGGATCATGAAGCGACGTGAATCAACACAAATCGACGGCAATGATGCGACTCCCACATGTGCTGTTTCTCTCCTCTCTCTTTGTCGCAGTGGGTGCGCATCCGACGCTCATCGAGTGCGTATGTAATACCACGCGCGCCACCGACGCCGTCGTGTCAGCGCCGACGCCAGCGTCCAAGGGACAAGCAGCGCAGTACGTTCTCCCGAACTGCGTCGAAGATGTCTTTGCCGAGACAGGCATCCGCTGGTACATCAACGGCCCCGTGAGCGGCAGCATCGCGTACTGGCGCCATGAGCCAAAGCAATACTCGCTCGGCCGCGCTGCGCAGCGGCTCATCTCGCTCGGCTATGTGTGCACTGCAACGGAGCTCTACGATCCGGACGAGATCGTCTATTCCACGTAATCATGCACCATGTAATACGAGGGACGTGGGCGCTTTCTTTCTTACAGGTGCTTCTTCTTGTACTTGATAAAGCGCACGAGATTCAGCTGCGTCTCCTTGACGTGTGCGACCACATCGCGATCCAACTGCTTTTGCTCGGCGCGGAGCTTGCTCTTGAGTGCTGGCACGGTGGCCTCGAGTGCTGGCAGCAGGCCCAGCTGCGTAAAGGTGGCGTCAAAGTCCTCGTCGCCGTACACATCAAACACGGCGTTCAGCGCCTCGGTGACCACCACCAGGCTCGTGTCGTTGAGGCTGGCGAGCAGGCAGCGGCCGACCACAGCGTTCGCACTCGCATCCTTGCTCTGCTGACCGACGCAGCCGATCAGACCGATCGTGTTGAGCCGCGCCTCGACCGACGGCGACTGCTGCGCCGCCGTCATGATCAACGCGGCGTCGTCGTCGGCGATCGGCAGCTGCTCGTGCTCGCCCGAGCACCGCCGCAGCACAGCCCACATCGCCGACGTCACGGCCGCCTCGATGTCATCACTCGTCGACGCATTGGCGTCGAACACGGTGGACGGCGCGGCCGTCGCCACGTTGCGGTAGAGCGTGCACAGGTTGCGGAAGAGCTGCGGCAGCGTGTCGTTGTGGAGCTGCGTCCAGGGCAGCAGCTGCACGAGGTTGTTGAGCGCGTTGCACACACGCACGCGGATCTTGGCGAAGTCACTCGTGATACTAGCGTTCGCGATCGTAGGTACCGACACGACGCCCTGCAGCACGGCCACGGCGAGTGCGTAGACGTGGCTCTGGCCGACCACGTCGGCCACGCCTCCGGCCGTCGACTGTTGCGTCTGCTGTTGCTGCTCCATCTGCGACGCAGCGTACTGCTCCATGGCTTCTTCGTCGTCACTCGCCCATTCCTCCTCGACGTCTTCATCTTCGTCAGTGGCACTGGTGGTGAGGTCGGCCACCAACTCGAGTGCGAGCGTCAGCGTCTGCACGTTCTCCTTCCACGAGCGTGTCTTGAGTTGAGCCTGCGCCTGCTTCTCTTTATCGTCGTCGGTGATCGGATCCAACTCGGCCGAGTCCGCGTCGTCATCGTACGCTGACTTGTGGGCCAGGTCCCAGCTCTCGGCGGCGTGCTGCGCCTGGTGCACGACCTGCACCGCGTCGAACGCCAGCGCTGCCTCCACCACCGGGAGCAGCTTGGCCACGTTCGCGTGGTTCTGCATGATCGCGCGGACGTTCATCGCAATGCCGACGGCGTGGAGACGCGTGTACAGCGCCACCGAGGCGTCCGCCTCGATCAGCTCACCCAGCACCACCTGGTACTGCGCGTTGCTGCCAAACACGTCGCTCAGCGTCGCGTTGCCCTCGGTGATCAGCAGCAGCAGCTTGAGCGTCTCCACGTGCAGCGCCATGTAGGCACGTCCGTGGCGAGCGACCAGCATGATCACGTCCAGCAGGTTGCTGCGCGTGAGCTCGTTGATCGCACTCGGGCTGCTCTCGCACACATTCGCCAACAGCGCGACCGCTTGCTCCAGCAGCTGCACGGCGTGGAGGTCGTTCGTCTCAAAGCGCTCGACCGTGGCGCTCTCGGCGATCAGCCGCACGAGCGGCGCGACCACCGACGCCTGCACCATGCGCTCGCACACGTCGGCGCCACCCGTGACGCTCATGTTGCGCAGCGCGCCGAGTGCATGGAGACGCACCATCTTGAGCGGGTCCACGACCAGTGGGATGAGCTTGCGCAGCAGTCCGTGCTCAACCATGCGCTGCAGTCGGTCGGCGGCCTTGCGCTCCTCCTCGGGCGAGCGCGCGTCGCCAAACATGGTGGCCAATGTGACGCACGTGGCCTCACGGATCGAGCCCTGGACGTTAGACAACTAGAGATACATACAGGCACCACATTAGCGTGGTCTTGTTCCATACAGAACGACTGCTGGTAGTGTGTACTCACGCCTTGGAACGTCTCGGCCTGGTCGCGGGGCAAATGCGCGTATTCTTCGAGCTCAGCCGATGACGGCCCGCCCGTGGGCGGCGTACGCTTCTTGTGGCTGGTGGAGCGAAGCTTCTTGGCCTTGCCCATGGTGTCTGTGGGATTGGAGAGGTTTGTGGAGGTCTAGTGCAGGCAGGTGCGCGCGCAAGGCGTCGCCAAGTTGATGACACTGATAGGAGCTGCTGGCGTCTCGCCGCCAGCCAACCCATAACTTGAAACGTGACACTAAATTTATGTGGTCCACATGATCAATTTCGAGGTGGTCCACATGAAAATGGCACATCAATCACCTTGCTTGATCAGTGACGACAGGACTTCGAAGTAAATGACAGCGCCGCGCACGACTCCGAATACGAGATATCGCGAGTGTCACTACGAACCACGATCTCTCATCATGTCGTTGATCCCGGCGCTTTCCTTTCTTCCCCCAAACTGTTGGTGGCTCGAGAGTCTCGACACCGATACCGCCCAACTTCAACTACGCAATCACAGATCCCTCTCTAAACCGATACGTTCGTCTACAATCACTCTCTTCGCCTCCTCCTTTCACTTGCCGATCGCCTCCGTCCATCGCCCCCCGACGTCACGTAATTCAACAACCACCGTAATTCAACAACCACCAGCGATGCTGACCGCCGCCGCCTCCGCTTCGCGTCGCGCGTTCTCCTCCACCGCCGCGCGCAACCCGCTGGTCGACCGCCTGCGTGATGAGCTGCAGGCCATCGACGCCGCCGGTACCTACAAGCGCGAGCGCGTGATCGCGTCGCCGCAGGGCGCCGAGATTCGCGTTAACAACCAGTCGGTGCTCAACTTTTGCGCCAACAACTACCTCGGTCTGAGCAACCACCCGGCAGTCGTGGACGCCGCCAAGCGCACGCTCGACTCGCACGGCTTTGGCCTCAGCTCGGTGCGCTTTATCTGTGGCACGCAGGACATCCACAAGCGTCTGGAAACCGTCATCTCCGAGTTCCACGGCACCGAGGACACGATCCTGTACCCGTCCTGCTTCGACGCCAACGCCGGTCTCTTCGAGGCGATCCTGAACAACGAGGACGCGATCATCACGGACGAACTCAACCATGCGTCGATCATCGACGGTATCCGTCTGTGCAAGGCCGAGCGCCACCGCTTTAAGCACATGGATTTGGGCGACCTGGAAGCCAAACTCAAGGCCACGCAGCACTGCCGCACGCGGCTTGTCGTGACCGACGGCGTCTTCAGCATGGACGGCGACGTCGCGCCGCTCAAGGAGATCTGCGATCTCGCGGACACGTACAACGCGCAGGTGTTCATCGACGAGTGCCACGCGACAGGCTTTTTCGGACCGACCGGCCGTGGCAGCGACGAGTACTGTAGTGTCCAGGGCCGCATCGATGTCATCAACTCGACGCTAGGCAAGGCGCTCGGCGGCGGCACGGGTGGCTACACGACTGGCCGCCAGGAGATCATCGATATCCTCCGCCAGCGTGCGCGTCCGTACCTCTTCTCCAACTCGCTCAGCCCACCCGTGGTCGGCGCATCGCTCAAGGTCTTTGAGATGCTCAGCGAGTCGTCCGACTTCGTCGACAAGATCCGCGACAACACGCACCGCTTCCGCGACCGCATGACCACCGCGGGCTTTACGCTCAAGGGTGCCCGTGACCACCCGATCGCTCCCGTGATGATTGGCGATGCACGCCTCGCCGCTGACCTCGCGGACGATATGCTTAAGGAGGGCATCTACGTCATCGGTTTCAGCTTCCCGGTACGTGGAAGACCTCCAGACTGATCTGTGGGTGAACAACAGCAGGCTGACTGACTGATCTCTATGTTGTGTTTGGATTAGGTCGTACCGAAGGGCCAGGCGCGCATTCGCGTCCAACTCTCGGCGGCGCACTCGCTTGAGGACGTCGACAAGGCTGTCGACGCTTTCATCAAGTGTGGCAAGGCTCGCGGTGTCATTGGCCAGGCGGCATTGTAGGCGGTGCCACCTTGAGCAAGGTCGGCAAGTTCTTGTTCCGCTCGAGTACCGTCTGGATGAACGTGCCATTTACAGAACCAATGCTATGCAAGACACACAATACCAAAGGTTTGTCAGAGAGATTGGACTCGTTCCTGTCGTGTATCGCACAGTGTCGGTCTTACCTGGCCGCCCAGATCGTGACGTTGGCGACTTCACGGGGATCGCTCATGAGCGGGATGAGTGAGTCGTCCGAGTTGACCATGAGCATTCCTACAGCTCCCACGGTCTGCACAGATCTGATCAGCACTGTGGTGTCAGCCAAGGGAACCACTGTGGCGAGGTCAACAGGGCGTGGAGGGACTCACTGTGCCTTCACACCGAACGAACAGCCACCGCGCTTGACAACGATGACGGAGCGCGTAGCCAGCACGCCGAGGCCCTGTGGATGACACGCTGTCTCCTGTGGATACGCCATGACGACTCGAAACGGCGCAGTCGTGACGTTGCCACCAAATAATGCCGGCAGCACGCGAAACTCGGCCGTCATTCGTTGACTTGATGCGGTGGTATTCACATACCACAGTGTGAGCGATCGAGCCGCTTTCTTCGGGTCCTACAGCATGCGGTAAACATGAGTGATCCAGCAGTGGGCTGTCCTTATCCAAGGCACCCACTCTTCGCAGCACAAGCTCTTGGTTACTCAGCTTGGGCGGTGGCGCAGGTGGCCGCTCGAGTGCGACACTGGGGTCCTCGGGGTGAATATGGAAGCGCACTTCTGGCTCGTACTCGAGCACTGACATGACGGTCTCGCCGTCCAGTTTCGCCAGCCTACGAGCAGCACCCAGTCATTCAGAATCAAGAACGAGGCCACCAGCCCAGCGTGTTGCGACCTACATGGCCACAGGCATGTTCACTTCGTCCACGTCTTGCATCTTGGCAGGAAAGCGACCAAGCCCCTTGAGGTTGTTGACGATGATCAGCGCCTTGGCGTTGCTCTTGCCGATCATGTTGGCCTTGTCCACGAACGAGCACCCGCCTCGGTATGTAAGGTACGCGATGTCCGAGCCACCGAGTGGCTGCGTGAGCGGCTGACAGCCAGTGATCGGTGACGCCGTCGCCAGCCGCAGCGTCTCATTGATCATCGCCGGCGGCTCTAGACTCCACGACGCCAGGTGCAGTCTTGCCGACCACTGCTGTAGAATCGAAGGCGAGTCAAACACGATCGTCCAGTTGAGGACTTTGACCGTGTCTATCGCTGCTGTCCCTGCCGCTAGGGCTGCCTTCGCTACCACTGCGGCAGACGCAGCGACACGAAACACCATGCGACGTGGCGGCGTTGACCCCACGTACACTTGGACCACGTCAGCCGGAGCCATGGTATTTGTATCAACACGATTCAGTTCAATGAGTTGGTCCTTGGGCGCGATGACACCCGTGCGTTCGGCGGCGAGCTTTGGCTCGACATAACTCACCACCGTCTTGTCCGTCGTGAGCAAGTCCCAGTTGAGACCGATCGGTCCCGTGGTCGTGAACACCACTTCGTATCGGAACTCGTTGCCATCCGATCGCTTGCCTCGCACGTGTTCGTGTGGCGTCATCTCGAGGCGGTACCGCTCTTCCTTTTCGCGTCGCTCGCGAGCCTCCTTCTCCACGATGTCGTTCTCGGCGGCAGCTTTCCGCTCGCGCTCTTCCTGTTCACGCTGGAGCTCTTGTTGCTGCTTGCGTGCCACCGCCGCCTGCCACTCTTGGACCGCAGCCAATCGTTCGGTGGTTGTGGATTCGAACTCGATGGACTGTGGCCGCATGATCTCCACGCGTGCAAAGCCCGTGAGAATGTTGCCTGTGCTCTCTGGAGTCGACGCTTTGAACAGCGGCAGCACGACCGTGGTGCCCACTGGTAAATCAATCACGTGGTGGAAGCTCTCCAGCGAAATGGGCACACCGTCCACGGATACCAATCGATCGGTTGGTTTGACAGACGGATGTGGCGGTACCACGCCTGGATCATGGCATGCCTGCGCTGTGTCTGTCAGCGTTCTCGCCACGCGAAGGTCAGGAGGCGTGGTGGCGATGGATTCTAGATCGAGTCCTTGGAGGCTGACAACCGAGAATGGCACGTGGAAGCGTGCAACAGCATCCGCCACTATAGGGTCCGATGGAATGGACGCAGCATCTGCTGATGCTGGCTCTAGCGCGTAGTGTTGCGACAGCGTGAGCGCCAGAAGCGACAGAGAGAGAAGCGCGGCATGCCGCATTTGCATTTGCTTTTTACGCGTCTGTTCAATGAGTATCCAAAATGTGGGCCACACCAAACTGAACGTCGTGTAACCAAAGTGTAACCAAAAACATGACGATGGATTGTGACGCTGAATACTGATACGCACGAGCTGAAGGAGCGCAGCTACGGTCGCTGGACGATCGGGATGATGCGGTGGTTTTTGCCAAGCGCGTAGGGGCTCTTAGCGTCGAGGAATGTGTCGAGATACCGTTGCGTGAGAGTTTCACGCGCCTTGAGCAGGTACTCTTTCTGTGGGCGAGTGACACGTCGCGCGAGAGCTGCTGTCGGCTGGGATGTTGCTGCGTCCTGTATGCACACGACGATCGAGTTGTCTGGTACGATTTCATCGCGCCCGATGACCACGCCACTGCCAATAATGCAGTTGTTGCCGATCACCGAGCCGACCAGCGTCTCCGACTTGGCCTCAAACCAGTTGCCGTCGCCGATCTTGGCTGAGCGAATGATGCAACCAGACTCGAATATGTTGTCACCGCCGACGGTCATGACCTCTGCGGTGTTCTGCTCCTGTTGCTCCAAATCGGCGTTCTCAAGGCGAGCGTGGTCTTCAAGAATTGTGCGATCGCCAATCACGATCGGCGCCGCCAGTGCGATCACTGCGCTCTTTGGGTGCGCGATGGTCTGGCTGCCAAACGAGATCGCACCCTGCAGATCAGCTTCCTCACAGATTGCGGCGCCGAGGCCGACGTTGACGTCACGAAGTTGCGCCGCCATAATGGACAGCTCACCGATTCCGGAAATTTGCGAAATGCCAGGTGGATACAATAGTGCAGTGAGGGGTTACGCTAGCGTAACCTATTGGGGTTTTGGGTGATTCGTGTTTTTACGTGAAGCAAACGATCAGATGCCCTGCCAATCATGGCGCGCGTGATCGATGGCAAGGCCATCGCCAAGGCGCTGCGCGTGACAATCAAGCGCGAGGTGCAGGAGCTCACCGCGCAGCATGGGCGTGTATGTTATGCTTCACTTTCCCGCTCCATTTTTTCGCAATCAAAAACATCAGAACGTTGACAAAATCATTGTTTTTACTGTCTGCCATGGCAGCCACCAGCGCTTGGGCTGATCATGGTCGGTGACCGCAAGGACTCGGCGCTGTACGTGCGCACCAAGCACATCGCCTGTCAGAAGGCGGACATCCGCTCCGAGAACTTTCTGCTGCCCGCGAGCGTGCCGCAGGACGCGGTCATGGAGCAGATCGACGCGCTCAACCGGGACCCTGCCATCGACGGCATCCTCGTCCAGGTACAGTAGCGAATGGCGCACTCGCACAGTCTACAGTACCAGCAACAACCAGCTCATACACACACTCTCTCTCTCTTCTTGCCTCCATTATAGCTGCCGCTACCGTCGCATCTCGACGCGCAGCGCGTGATCGATTCCATCCAACCGAGCAAGGACGTGGACGGGTTACACCCGTTCAACGTGGGCGAGCTGGCGATGCGCCACCGGTATCCGTACCTCGTGCCGTGCACGGCCAAGGGCATCGTCGCCTTGCTGGATGCCGAGCACGTTCCATTAGAAGGCAAGACCGCCGTGGTACTAGGGCGTAGTAACCTGGTGGGTAACCCGATCAGCCTCATGCTGCAGAAGCGGAACGCGACGGTGATCCAGTGCCACTCGAAAACGGTGGACCTGCCACGGTTCGTAAGACAGGCAGACGTCGTGATCGCCGCGTGTGGGCAGCCATACCTGGTGCAGGCTGAGTGGCTCAAGCCTGGCGCCGTGGTGGTGGACGTGGGCATCAACTTTGTCCAGGACTTGGACCTGGACCAGCCTCTGTACCACGGCACTGCCAACAGTGAAGGCTTCAAGATCGTGGGCGACGTCCACTTCCCACACGCATCCACCGTGGCCGGTGCGATCACACCCGTGCCTGGCGGCGTCGGGCCCATGACCATCGCGATGCTGCTCCACAACGTCGTCGCCGCGTACAAGCGCCACGTCGCCACCGATGGCCGATAGATTCCAATAGACTACTCGCCCACTGGTTTCTTTTTCTGCCGCGCGCGTGGCAACACATTCTCATTCAGGAACTGCTCGATGCGCTTGTAGAGAGGCACGTACGGGGTACAGACGACGTACTCGGTGAGCGCGGCGATGGCTTCCTGGAAGTCAGCAAAGTCGACACGCAGAGCGGCGGCGTCGTCGCCACCAGTGGAACTACCAGTGGCAAAGGTATCCTCTCGCTGCAGGTGCACTAGCACCTGCTTGAGCGTGTGCTCGGTCACGAACGAACCGACGAGCTTGCAGTCCTTGGCGAAGATAGCGAACGCCTTGAGGTCCATGGTCGACTGCTGCTCCCGCAGCGCATGCATCGACGTGTAGTACCGAAAGACGCGCTGCAGCGTGGGCTTGTGCTTTTGGAAGACCGCACGCACCTTGGGCGACGCCACCTCGGCACGAAAGATCTCGGACTGGGACCGCAGAGCATTGGGCAGCACGTGGGTCTCCATAAAGTCACGGAAGCGGTCCTCCAGGAGCACGCTGGTGGACCCAGCAGCGCACTTGATGACCGCGAGCCGTAGCAGGGCGTCCACGAACTCGTGGCCGACCATCTCGCGCTCGCCAAAGTCCAACGCGAGGATCGCAGCGTCTGGCTGTAGTGGGTCGGCGGACGGCAGCACCATCGCACTGGCGGACGGAGGCGGAGCGGATGCGCCTCCTCCTCCCGCTGCTGTAGAGGAGGAGGACGAGGAGGACGAGGACGCACTGATCATCGCTGTGTGGAGCATCTCTCTGGGTGTGAGTGAGGAAAAGAAGAGCGCCGTTCGGTAGACAAAGTCCACGGTGGCATTGGTGAGCACGACGGCAGTGGGGGCGTGCTTGGCTTGTTGTCGTGGCAGCCCGTCACTCACGAGTGCGCAGTCCCGTAGGAACTTGATGAACTCGCTGATACTGAGGCTGGCGATGCTCCCCGCGCCGCCACTGGCACTGTAGTGCTTGAAGATGTCGTGGAGGTCCTTGCAGTAGACCGCCAGCACGCCACGCATCGCATCGGTCGTATCAAGCACCTCCTTCTCCGGCACCGCCTGAGGTGATGGAGCCACGGCCAGCCCTCTTGGTGGCAGCAGCCTGGCTGCGGCATAGTTGGCATCGTTGACCAGCAGCTGCCGCACAGTCACGAGTTCAACGTGGGTGAAATCCTTGACGCGCTCAGCGAGTCGCTCGTCCACGAGGTCCAGGCTGGCCGTGCCATTCGAGGCGATGCGGACATGGAGACACCGCCACGTGAGCTGCAGGATCTTGAACGCGGCGTGGGACAGCGTGGCGGCGCTCTCGTTGGACGCGACGGCGATCGCGCCGAGCTCGGCGTTGAGCTGTTTGAAGCGCGTCTCGCACGTGCGCATCTCCTTGAGCAGGTGCACGACCATGTGCGCGTCGTAGTTGTCGTGCATGCGCTTGACCTCGAGCAGCAGCGACCGCACGCGCTTCCACGACGTGAGAATGTCGAGAAACTTTTCCCGCTGGCGGTCGAGGTTGATGCGCCGCGTGCTGGCGATCGACTGGCCAAAGAGCATCGCCGTGAACGCGAGGTTCTCCGTGCTGCTGCCGCCGTGGATCGAGTCGCTTGTGACCACGAGCGGCAGCTCGGGCTGCACACGGGCATGGAACGCGGCGATGTTGCGGAGCCGCTCGTCCGCGTCGATCTCGTGCGCCATCTACCAGACACACACATACCATCGAGAGTAAGTTACTGTGACTGCCCTACGCCTTGGGACAGCACCGAGAGTACTATCTACATACGCCGGCATCAAACCACGTGGGCGCGAGCCGGTGGAGCAGGAACGAATAGCGGCGGCCGTCCACCAGATCCGACGTAAAGTTTTTGATGGTGCGGTCCGAGGGCCGCTCGGCCGCCGAGCTCAACTGCAAGTGCATGCGGAACCACGCCAGCAGGAACGCGTCCACGGGCATGTGCGCGAGGTCCTTGACCGCCACGGTGCCCTTGCTCAGCGACGCCAGCATCGTGTGGTTGGTGATCGCGGCCGTGGACTTGCCCAGCGTTCCATGGAGCCCTCTTGCCTCGTCCGTTTTGGCCGCGGCCACGTTGTCTGCGTGGATCTGCATACCGTATCCATGCATATACCAAAGCAGAATGTGTAAGTACCACCATCCCTTGGACAAGCTCCCCTACTTCGACACCATACCATCTCGGCGAGCTGCTGGAGCATGGTCCCGTCGAGCTGCTGCTCGAGCGAGTCCATCATGTCCTTGGACATTTGGATCGCGCACGACTCGACCATTCGCGCCATGCCGAACATGGTCTCGAGCAGCATGCGGTCGCTCTTCTGGTCGTCGGTCGCCGATCCGTTGGTGTTGGTGTTGGCGCCACTCGATGTGTCGGCACCGAGCGAGTCGATCGAGTCGAACCCTGCACTGCCAGCGTGGTGGAAGCCCCGCAACCCGCCGTGGTCTTGGCCGTGCATTGCCATCAGTGCGGTGCCATCACGGCCCGAGGCGATGGCTTCGAGTTGCTCCACGCGGTACAGTAGTTGCGCGTTCGACTCGGTGAGGCTGTCGATGATCTTGCTCATGGACGCGAGCTTGCTCTCGTTCTCGGCCAGCTGCACGTCCTTGCGGCTCAGCGATGCCGCGGTGATTGAGAGCATGGCCTGGTACTCGACGCTCTCGCGCTGGTATGCGCGTCGCAGGGCCTCGATGCGCCAGGCTCGGAACAGCGCACCGACGTTGAGCTTGCGCGAGGCACGGAACGCCTTGCACTTGAGTGCACGCGCCTGGTTCTCACTCACGGTCGTGCGGCGCCACGCTCGGAAGAGCATGCCCAGCAACCGTCGGTCGGCCTTGGACTCGCGTGTGGCCAGCAGCTTGTCGATCTTGACCGGCAGCTTCGCTTTACTGGCAGCACTCTGCTCGCGGTTCTCCACCATGGCCACGAGAACCTGCGCGTGGCGCTGGAGTCGCTTGTACTCGAGGAAGAACGGCACAGACGCTAGCGTGCTGTCGGTGAAGATGGCGGTGACCAGCTCGTCGTGGAGCTTGGTGAGGAACGCCACGCCGCTCTGCTGAGCGTACTTGGCGAGCAACTGGCAGCACACCGTGGTGAAGAACCGGTTGGGCCGTTCGACCCAGGACGTCATGCGCTTGGCCTCGCTCAGCTTCATCTCGCAAAAGAGCGCGACCGAGGCGAAGCTGCTCTCGCCCGAGTCCGGGGACCAGCGGCTGAGCAGCAACTGTGAGAGCTCACCGGTCTCGTCCGTGAGGTCCAGGCTAGGGTGCAGCACCAGGAACTCGTCGCGCAAGAGCGACGCATTGTTTCCAATACCATTGTTGTTGTTGTTGTTGCTGCTACTGCTTATCGTGTTGGGTATTGGCAGCCTTGGCGTGGCCGGTGGCCGTGGCTTGTGGTCACCACCACTGGTGCGAGATGGAGGCAGCGTGTCCAGGTAGGATACTGTTGATGTGTAGACGCGCTGGGAAGCCACGCGGTCGAGAGCTGAGAGTGGTGGGGCACACATAGTGTCGTGAGGCTTGTTGCACGAGGAGACAGTGGTGGCAGTGCGTGGTAAGTCGAGCTTGGGGAAGAGCGCGCGGCTGCCTGCCGTTGAGAGCAGGTGCAGCCGGTGCGGTGGTGATGTCGGAGGCGGTTCCATCAGTGCAACGGCGGTGGTGTGGGATAATATATCGTGGCTTTAACAGGACAACCGGGTAGCGGTTCAAGTGGTGGGGTCTCCAGCCAAATATAACCAGAGATACTTGGAGACGCACGAGTTCCATACTAATTCCTCATATAAGCCGTAGTTGTTGACAACCAAAGGAACAGAGCAATGCATATACGAACGATTGGAATCAGGGCTCGACAAATACAATAACAATGATACTGGCCGCACCTTGGTGCCAATAATAGTCGCGGCAATGAACGCCAACTCAATAATAATAACTGCCGTAATACCAGTGTATTGAGTCAGTAAGAACCCGTCAAAGCTGCT
>JAADXF010000629.1:0-14205 GCA_023337575.1 Pythium chondricola | reverse complement strand
GGAAAGAAGGCACCTCCAACGAAGAAAGTGTCGTTCATGACCGACTTCTCGGACGACAGCGACACCGAAGCGCATTGCATCGAGTGCTACGATAGCGATATCGCTGAAGGGGGAGATGGTACTGTGTGTGTCATCGATAGTGCTACCACGCATGTCATCCTGACTGAGAAGCGATTCTTCGTCAACTTTGAGTCCTCAAGCGTCGCGCACCACATCAAGACTGTTGGTGGTGTCGTTGCGATCGCGCGTGGTGGTAGCCAAGCCCAGGTTGCTTTGCCGAGTGGTACTGTGATCAACATAGCTCGTGCCATCTATGTACCAACTTCGTCGCGGAACTTGCTCAGCTACGTCGATATCCGAGAGAATGGATACCACGTCACTACAGCTACCAAGTCCGATGGAAGTGAATGTCTTCGACTTCTCGATAAGAACGGGCACATCGCAGAAGAATGCGATGACAACGGCAAAGGTCTTTACCTCACGCACATCAAGCCAACCGCTTGCGATGGAAAGCACCGGCGGTGACTGTGGCTGCAGCTGGATACCGAGACGGTTGATGGACTGGTCGGCACCCATGGCGTTGCACGAGGTGATTTCCAAATGTGCTGGGAGCACAGCGTCATGCGGCACTTCGCACCACCACCACCAAGCATCCTCCTCTTGCCTTTTTGGACACGGTGGACAGGTCATCTACCTTGAAAGTTTCAATGAAACACCTACGTACTTCGACAGTGTCCCAGGTTTGCACCACTGTCCACTGTCCACTGTCCTGATCCTCTGTTTGTTGGTGGGCACCTCCTTGCACAGGCCGTTCGTGTGCTGCAGCTGGCCTCACCTCGTGTGCCTTCCGATCTTTTTCGTCGTTGTAGCTGTATTAATACCTCTGTACTTGAAGTCCCATCGCCACCCTTGGCCAATCCCCGAAAGGAACCAGTTGACACCTGGCTCGCGTTGTCTCGGTAGTCGCGGAAGGAGACAACTTGGACCGGGAATGTTGACATGTAAATTTAACACCGCCCTCCTCTCTCCATCGTGGATGCTAGTGCCATAGGCCAGTTGGATGGAATGGTATTACTATTATTCATATCATTTTTATCGTGCAACACACTCGACTACTCACACACACAGAGAAATGCTTGGCTTCGTTCACCAACGCTATCACGTATCAGTGGTGGTGGTGGCCGTGGATGTGGCTATGGGCGTCCCCATGCTTGTGGCCGTGGCTGTGGGTGTGGCCATGACTGTGGACGTGCGCCGTCGCCGTCGGTCGGAAGCCCACAAAACTCTGGCTTGCCTGGCCACCGTGGACGGTGTGGGCGTGGTGCTCCTGTGGATTGTGGCCGTGGTGGTTCAGTCGCTGGAATGCTGGCTGGGTTGTATGCTGGTGGGTGAGCATGCGCACGTCGTCGCTCGCAGGGTTCTCGAATGTGCTCATCTGTGAGTCACAGTGATGGTGGCCATGACTGTGGCCGTGGCCTTCATGGTAATCATGACTGTGGCCATGACTGTGGCCATGACTGTGGCCGTGGCCATCCAGCGACTTGATAACGGGGTGGCTGTACTCACTCCCGTGCATCAGAAGATCGCTCTTCTCCACTTGCACCGTCAGGAACTTGGGCTGGACACCGACTTTATGGGCGACGATCTCGCGCACGTGGCGCAGCACGTCCTGTTCCACGGCCTGCGTGTCCACTAGCACGTGGACGCTGGCCACACTAATGTCACTGGCGTGGCGCCACACGTGCCACTGCACCACCTTGAGTACATGCGGCACACTGGCTTGAATCTCCAGCAAGGCGTCACTCACTTGCGCCTCCAACTCCTTCGGCACACGCTGCAGCAGTTGAAGCAGCGTGTCCTTGAGCAGCGACAGCGTACTACCCAGGATCAGCACGGCCAGAATCACCGACGACAACGGGTCTGCGATGTACCAGCCCTTGTACTGGATCAGGAGCGACGACACGATCACTCCGACACTGCCGAGTGTATCGGCCAGCACGTGGAGGTACACACCATACATGTTGCTGTTGTTGCCGTGGCTGTGGCCATGCGAGTGGCCGTGGCCACTACCACTGTGGCTGTGGCCGTGGCCGTCGTCGTGGCCACCATGGCCGTGGGCAATATCATGGAACCACGTGAGTCCGACGATGTTCACGCCCAGTCCAACCACCGACGTGAGCAGCAAATTGTCGGTCTTGACCTCTGGCGGGTCCATGAAACGCGAGCATCCTTCCGCGATCAGATGCGAGGCCATCAGCAGCAGCAGAACCGAGTTGATAAAGCCAGAGAGCACCTCCACACGGCCGTAGCCGTACGTGAACTGGGTGTCGGCAGGCAGACGGCCAACGTAGGACGCCACGAGGCCGATGATCAGCGCGCTGTTGTCGAAGAGCATGTGCCCTGCGTCGCCGATGAGCCCGAGCGAGTTGGACCAGATGCCCACGAGCAGCTCCACAAACATGTACGACAGGTTCACCGACAAAAACATCATGATCTTGCGCGAGTCTTCTTTCTCCCACAGCGCCGCGAGGATCGTGGCCGGGTCGGTCAGGTTGCGCTTGGCTGTTGCCGTGGACGAGGACGCCCCACCCACAGACGAACGGAACATATCGAGCTCTTCTTCGTCGCTGCGATGCTGCTGCGTGGACACGCGAATCATCTCGGAGAACTGCGCGTATAGAATCACAATGGACGCCAGGAGGTCGGCCGCGAAGCGCAGCCAGTCGTCTTCAAACGCCGACACCACCAGCGATCCGAGCAGGCCCGTGGACGTGCACACCATCAGCGAGATCCAGCGGTGGCGCGAGGACGCCTTGTCCAGCGGGTTGCGGTGGAAATACAGGGAGGTGAGGTGCAGCGCCGCGACGCCTGTGCCACACGCCATCCACCAGAGTGCACGACTGCTACTCGCGACCTCGTTCCCGTCTTCATCCACGTCCACGGCGTCGATTCCGGTGCGACGCGCGCGTGGTGCGATGATCCACGACAGTGGTAGTGCCATCGCACAGGCGCTGGCCAACGACAGCAGGTGGAAGTGGGGGGATGCCTCGAGGCGCACTTTGGTCTCGTGCATGCGGTGCTCGGCCACCTTCATCGCCAACGCCAACGCGATCAATACAAGCGTGTGTACGAGCGATCCATACTCGTACGCGTCCACGCCGGCGACCAGCAGGTACCCGATCGCGAGCAGCATCCACGAGTTGCTCGCATTTTGCTGTCGATGGGGACTGCTGCTGGAGATGGCTTCTTTGATCGGCTGCAGCAGGAGCGTGTCGATGTTTTCCAGTAGAAACGCAAAGAGGAAGCCGAAATGGTGCAGCGCGTCGGCGCGAACGTAGCACTGGACGATGATGCGCATGCCGTTGAGCGGGATGCGGTAGCTCCCGTCGAGGCGCGCGACGGTGCGCACAAACTGCTGCGTGGTGGCGTTCTGTTGGTCCTTGGTCCACCACTTGGCCATGAGCTGCAGCGCCACGAGCGAGAGCAGCAGCCACGCCATGGTCTGGAAGTCGTTGCGCGCGTGGTGCATCACTTGCTGCTGCAGCACGAGCATCGCGAACGACGCAAGCGCCGAGATCGCGCTGTCTTGCACGTACTGCTGCGTGGGCGTGGACACGCTGTCGACCGAGAACACGCCGCTCTCCATGGCGATCGAGTCAGTCGTGTTTTACGTACTGTACGGTAGTGTATCGAACGATGGACGCGGGTGGAATCCGCAATGAACAAGCGCTGACGTTCGCGGGCAGTACACCGCTGGCGCCGTCGGAGGAACCGCCAGCCTGTTTCGTCGATGCTGTTTCAGACCAGCGAGAAGGTATACTATTTACGAGCAGCTCCAATCGCGTAATTACATCTTAACGCATAGTGATTGATCAAAAATGCCATGGTGGCATGCTTTTGACCAACCATGTCGTGCCACATCGATCCACTTGCGGCTATTTCAGTACACGGACCCGAGCATGGGCCTGTCGCGTGTGCAATCGTTGACTTGTGAGTCACCACGGGTCAAGATTCATGGCGGATGCGGAAGATGCAAGTGGCCAGGGCTCAAGATTCGCTGTCATGCGTGCGAGAATCGAAGAGGAAGATGGACGCCATAGCGAACTGGGTGTCTTCGTGTCGGTGCTATACTATTATAGTATTCGCAACGTGAAGTAGTCGGAGTCTTGTCCTGTGTCTCCACTCGCCATGATCTGATTAGTTGGCGCCCTGATCCGACATGTCGGTGTCTTGCTGGTTCGCCCAGTGCTGGATGGCATCGAGGAATGCACCGACGCCATCCCCGAACGCGAGCTTGGCAGCGCCCGCGGCTGGATCGAGGCCAAAGTTGGCGAGCACGGCGTTGAAGTTGCCCGAGTGGAGTGCACTGGTGAGTGACCCGATACTCTGGCGAAGCTGGGGCGAACGCAACTGTCCAAGATTCAATAAAGGATGAGTGAGGTCGGCAAGATACGTGGACCAAGAGTGCTGAGTGCACGTACAGTCTCCTGGAGCTCGTGTGGCGTTTGCGCTCCTTCTGGCAGGTGCTGCAGGAGCGACTCCACCATGGCTTGGTCATTGAGAAGAGGAGCGATGTTCTCCGGATGAAGCAGCTTGTTGAGCGACACACTCTTTGGTTGCTGCAGCAGGATTACTAGAGTCAGTTACGATGCACAAGGTGTATTGGAGTTGGGTATGGTTCCATACCGCGAATGCCTGGATTGAAGCCATCGCACGCTGAAGATCGGCAGCCGTGATGGTGCCTGGGGCAGCAGGTGGCACTGGCGCCGGTACTGGTACGGGTGCTGGTGCTGGTGCTGGTGCTGCGGGGGCTAGAACGGGAGCAGCGGGGGCAGGAGCTGCACTGGCGGAGCCTAACAATAATGCCATGTTCATGTTAGTGATAGATCACGACGTCCGTGTTGCTGGAGAAGATGCTGAGGGTAGTACTACAATAGAGCATCACAAGATCAATCCACCATCCAGTCAAAGCAGCAGGTTGATAACACTTACGTGGCAGTGGCACGACGCAGACATGAAGCAAGGCGCGAGAGTGGGTGGTTGCATTTCCATTGTTTCTGTCTTTTGTTTCTCTCTCTCTCACTCCTCTTTCATCCCTCTCATCCTATGGTACCATAACGACGATGAGCGGGTCGGTTGATGGGCATGACTGCGGGGTTGTACGAAGTCTCATCACCTTGCGTTGTGGGCCAGTTACGAAGATGGGTTGCCACCGCCACTGCTACCGCCCGGTCCCCTCGATGCATCATCGTCAGCGTTCGAGCCGTTACCTCCGTCCACGTCGCGCATGCTTTCCTCGATCGCGAGTCGCAACAGCTCTTCTTCCGTCATGTCGTCCACCTCCATGCCAACGTCGTGATCCTGTGCCGATGCCGTCGTCGCTGCGGCCGAGCTCGCACCGCCGCTCTGTGACGTCTGCGCCGACGACGGCGCCGAGCCGCTCGTCTGCCCGGCTGGAAGCCCCATGTTCTGCAAAATGTTCTGTAGGTCCGACACCTGCACGTTGGTGGCACCATCAGCGCCTCCGTGTCCTTGTTCGCCAGCACCCATCGCACTACGGAAGCGACAAAGCAATCAGTGAGGAGGGACGTTCATATCACCCTCATCACGGACGTACCCGAGCATTTGCATGATGGCGTTGTGGTCCAGCTGCGTGGCACCGGCGCCGCCACGGCCGCCCTCGCTGCCGCCCGACGGCGTCACATTGTTCATGTAATCGTTCACCTTCTTGGCGAGCTCCTCATCGCGCGAGCTGTCCTTGTGCTGCATCCAGAAAAAGAATCGACGCGACGAGTTCTTGTACTGCAGCAGGAACACGCGGTCGTGGTCGCGGCCCGTGTGCGCGCGCGAGAATGTCGCGTCGTCCGGGAAAATGATGAAATCCTGCGGCCACCAACCACCACGGTCACAAGACGATCATCACTCCAGCATATCTTATATACGTACTTCAGGGCTCGCGCTCGCCTGGCGGTCGATCCACTGGAAGTGGAGCAGCTGGTCGTCGCCACGCGTGAGACTGATCTTGCCCTTCTTGAGGTCCGGCGTCACGAGGAACTTGCCGTTCGTCGTCGGCTTGACCGTCATCTTGCCGGCGTTGAACGAGACCAAGTCGTTCTGTGTCATATTTCGTCAAGAACAAATCGTTTGTGTGTCAATGTCACGCCAAAATGTACAGCAGAAGGAAGAGATCCAGCGTACGCGTCCGCCATTGCTGTTGCCGCCAAAGACGTTGCCGTATTGCGTTGGGAAGAGCGACATGCTGGTGCTAGTTGAACCGAGAGCTCAATCTTTCTGTTTGGATCGCCGTCCCCCTGGGTCGTAATAGAGGCGTAAAATAACGGATTGCACACCAAGAACACAAAATAACCAACGTTGTCTTCACAACACACAGGACACTCTTGCGAGGTGAGCTCCTCATTAGTGACATTTGTCAAAAATGGTCAAGCAAGTGCTCAACTACCACGACGTGCAGCTCTACGACACGGACGTCGCGCTGTTTCGAAGCAACCAGTGGCTCAACGACAATGCGATCAACTTCTACTTCCAGTACCTGCACCACACGCTCTGCTTGCCCTTGGAAAGTGCAGTAAATGGAGCCACTACGAGCCCCATTTTGCTCATGGACCCTGCAGTCGTTTCCTGCATGATGCTGCAGTGCGATGACGACGACGAGTACGCCGACCTCGGGCGAGGCACGGATGTCACAAGCAAGTCACTTTGCCTCATTCCGGTCAATGACAATCAGTCGTTCGAAGCCGAGAGCAGCCACTGGTCTCTTATCGTCTATGACTCGGGTCGCTTCGTGCACTACGATTCCAGCGCTGGTCACAACACACGCGCTGCAAGACAGATTGCGAAGGCATTCCTACAATTACTGCGAGCTTCAGGCGTCGCAGAGGTGCCGATGTGGTCCAGCGACTGCTATACGAACGCGAGTGATGCGCCGCAACAGCGCAACGGGTTCGATTGCGGTGTGTACGTGCTGATGATCGCCGAGTTCTTCTGCCGCAACTACGGGAGCAGTACAACTGCGCAAGACCATGAGGCATCCGTGGGCCTTTCTCTTCAAGAATATGCAACACCATTGCGCGCAACGGCGCTACGACAAGAGATCCCTCGCATCGTTGAACGTCTTCAGTCAGAGGAGGAGCGGTAAGTAGTAGCAATTCTGCTAGCAACCCGACTAGCGTCAGCTTGCAATGGCAGCGCGTGTGGTACTATAGTGAACGCATGGTTGGTTCTAGGGCCTTCAAGCTGATCATCAGTACAAACCAACGCCAATGCCGATGGCTGATATCGTGCAGAGTTAAATTTAAATTTGGCGTATCACACAACCGGTTGCCCCAGGTCCATGCAACAGCATGGCGACGTTCATGATGGACCCCATACAGTTGTCAGCGAGAGCCGGCGATGCGCCAGGCAAGGCACGCGCTGGCATGCTGGACACGCGGCCGTACCAGGACCTAGAGCCACTGCAGCTCCCATCCAAGCTGCGTGACCGCATCGCGCGTGTCCAGCGCCGAGCAGCCGCCGAGAAGGACGGCGTCTCCATCTTCACCGCGACAACCAATGCGATACTCGCCGCCAGTGAAGAGGCGGGTCCGCAGACACCAGAAACATCCATTCAGCGTAGGCAGACGCGTCGCGATAGCAATCTTCAAGTGTCTTCGTCGTTGACGATGGCCAAAGATAAGATGCACCTTCCTGAGGTCGTATTGAGCCACAAAATGCGTGAGTTTGAAGCCAAGATGAATGTGAACGCGCTGTTTGTGGACCCGCGTGAAAACAGCCTGCACCACTTGAGTATCGAAAACAAGGAGCACGTGATGCTCAAGATGCAGGCCAAGATCCAGGCCATCACGGCCGACGTGGATGCCCACTTTGTGACCCTCAAGCGCGAGCTCGACGCCAACGGGATCTTCGACTCGGCCGCCAACTACCAGCGCGCGCAGGCGCTTTGTCTTGTCGAGTTGCAGAAGCGATGCAAGCTCGAGAAGATCCGAGACGACGCAACGCGTGAAGTACTGGGGCTTGATGGTGACACCGGACCGACCGCGATGAGCCACATGGAGGGAAAACTCAACGAGCTGCTAAGCCGTGGCGTCGCCGACGATGAAGACGCAGCGTTGACATCCGCGAGACGCCGACGGGTGGCGGTCATTCACCAACTGCAGCGCAACACCAAGAGCTCCATGGCCAAGCGGAGACCGACAGTGAGTCACCGTGCGCTCTCGCCATTGAAACACCAACACTTGGTGTCACAGAAGGCCACGCCATCTTCCAACCAACAGGCAGATGCGGAAGCCAACTCTGTCACCACTGGGAGTAGCCGGCTGCGCCCGCTAGAGGATACGCCGATTGCTACTGGAGGAGCTCCTCCACCGCCTCCTCCAGCAGAGGACTGGACCACTCGACACCCGCACGTCGCGCACGCGCTCCAGATGCTCTCGGCTAGTGGAGGTGGTGTCCCCCCACCGTCCGTAGACTCACTGGAACTATCCTCATCGTCCCCTCACTCAACGACTACGTGCGGTCGAATAGGAGAGAGTGGAGCAATGGAGGAGGGTACACCCCGCAGTTTCAGTGGCAGCGGCTGTCTCACACTAGCGGAGGAGTGGGCGGAGCGGTCCGCCAGCTACAAGACCATCGCCCAGCGTGTGGGGGAGGAGCTCCGCCACATGCGGACGCGCGAGCGGTGGGACTCGACTCAACACTTTACCTCTCTCTTTCTCACTGCAGTAGCACCTGGTAAAGGGGTAGTCGAGAGGATCCGCCGCAGTCAGGCAACCCCCTCCGCCCGGCGGAGCGAGGAGGAAGAGAAGCGGCAGCGTGAGTTGCAGAAAGAAGTGACCAACGCCGAGAGGAACAAGACGGCAGCGTCGCGGTATGCGCAGGCTCGAGAGCTGATCCAGAGCAAGCGCCAGCATGTAGCAGCTCACGCCAACAGCTCGCCCACTGCTGGGTCCAGAGTCCCCCGTCCAGCGTCCACAGCCACCAGAAGAGGAGGACTGGTCGGATCTGCATCAGCGCCGACGCTAGGCCGGGTAGAAATGGTGGAGGATACCGACGGCGCCACTCATAGGACGCTGGTACAAGGCAAGAAACTGTCAGTACTGCTAGACCGCAAGCGGTCATCACGGCTACGAGGCGATTCCTTGATCGGTGCCCCCGTGGCGACGGATCTGATGACGCTTGGCCACCACTCGAACGCACGTATTGAAGAGCGCAGGCAATCAGCGCAGACGTGGGCGTGGCTTCATCATGAAGGACGGCGGCGTGGCACCCCTGCGGCGATTGATCCTGTGATGGAAGAACGAAGCGATACGAGTGATGACGATGACGACGACGATGCTGATGATGATGATGACGAGCGCAGAGATACAGTAGGCAGCGACGACGGCGGTGGCCCAGGCTTGCACTCGATGGAGGACGACAATGAGGACGAAAATGGGGACGAAGATGAGTCTGTGGACGGCAGTGTGGACGATGCGCAGTCGATGCGGTCGGTGCGGTCCGCTGTGTCCTCACGCAGTGGCCGCAAGCCCCGACAGAAAGCAAAGAAGAACAGTCACCGACGGTGCATGTCACCGGTGCGTGGACCACGCGGCAGTCGACTTCTCTCTGGATCTAGCAACAGCAGCATGCTCAGTGGTTCAAGTGGCGGCATGTTTGCCGGTGTTCCGTTCACGGCGAACGCGCAGGTGTTGCAGCAGCGACTGGAGGAGCTGTGGCGCGTGCTCGATTTCCCCTTTGGCTCCAAGCTCACTATGCTGGAGAAGTACGCCGAGCCCGCCGTCGATGGAGACACCCTGGCTCAGGCGCTGAGGCACTGGGAGTCGGCCGCTGAGTTTGTGGTCGTTCGAGAGAAGCTGCGCCATGTTGTGGACGAGTTCGAGGAGCTGGGCACGGTCAAGGCATCTTCATTCCTGTCACCAGGCGAGTGGAGTTATCTGTTGATGCAGGGCATCGAGATCCCACCAAACGCGATCGCGCTGGGACCGGCTGGGCTTGTGGAATGGGTACGTGGTGTACCTTTCTCCTTCTCGTGTAGGCTACACTTGTCACTGATGCAAACGAATGCGTGTGTGTGTAAGTAGATTCACACGCACCTGGAGAGCGTCACCCATCGGTGTGAAAAGGTCGCACAACAGCTCAAGGCGTCGACGGGTGATGAGTTGGTGTACCAAGGCCAGCGGTATCCTCCACGTGTGTGAATTATATCGTCAAGATAACTGTTGATGTTCAAAACCTATTGCTGCATATTCATTCAAACGGACCCATACACGGATGCAATCAAGCAAAAGAGAAGCGTCCGACTAGAAGCGAAGACGACGCACGCGGTCGCCGATGGTGAACGTGTCGTCGGGGTTGGGGACTGGCAACAGCGACGCGTTGGCGTCGGGGTCTTCCGTCGCGGGGACACTCGTTGGCGCGGGTGCTTCCGTCGAAGCGGTTGGTGTCGGTATCGTCAGCACTGGTGTCGCCGTCGTAGGATCGAGCGTCCGGGAGGTCATCATGGGAGCATCCGTTGGTGTCGGCGCCTTGGTGGGGTAGAGAAGGATCTCACCGGACCCGGTGGTCGATGCTGGGGTGGGTTTGTCGCTCGCCGTCTCACAGGCGTCACCGTCTTCGTCACCGCAGCTCAACTGGCACTGCTGGTTCTCCACACAGCCGTACACACCCGTGGAGATCCGGACGCACGACGAGCCAAACGGCAGGCCACGCTGCGGCCCTGGGCACGCACTCTGGCTCTCCGCAACGCAGACGTCCGTGCCTTTGACGCAGAAGGTTCCAGCGTCCACAACACTGATGGGCGTCCAGCCGTTGCTTCCTCCCGAGCAGACTTCAGGCACCGACGTGTCGATCTGGCAGCCGTTCTCACACTTGGTTGAGGACTCCTTCGTCGGTGGATCATCAACCTCGCCATCCTCCAACTCTCCGTCCGAGCAGGAGGTCTTGGTCACACACCCGTAGACGTTGGTCTCCAGTTGCACGCACTTGCTGCCGAATGGGAGATCCTCATGAGCCTGCGGGCACGCGGCGAACTGCTGCGCCGCACAAACCTCCGGGCCGAGTGTGCAGTAGGTGCCGTGGCCCACGACGCTAACAGGTATCCACGATCCTGAGCACGTCGGTGGCGGCGTCGGTCCGACAATCGGACACTGGGTAGCGGACGCTGTCGCCAAGGTGACAAGCAGCATACTCGAGACGTAGAGTCGCATGGTTGACGTGGGTCTTCTTGGATGTGGGGAACGCGTGAGCGTGGGGGGTGTATCGTCACCAGGACGATTTGGAAAATGATCTCGCGTAGCAGGAGTTCTCAGGTTCAACGGCCGGTCACTGTTCACAAGAGGATCCACTACAGTACTGTACTGTACTCTAGCTCGGCGCCCGTTCGCCGTGCATGCGGGGCCACTTCCGCGTCGGTTCGCGCTGCTTTCGCCATGCGACTCGGCGGCCACTGACGCTTGCTTCCTCTCGGTCGCCGCGAACCTTCACGCGTGAAGTCACGCTGCTCCCGTCCCATTGAACGGTCGCTGAGTTCTGGCTATTACTGCCCTAGGTCAGGTATCCCGTCGGCGGTTCCGTTGGCTAGAGCACGTCTTCAGCGGCCAACGGCCACGAACAATCGCCGCACGTTCGCCGGAGATAGATCATCACCAAGACGCCGGCATCTCACATGCGACGCTGCTGCCCACCGTCATCACGCAAGAGCAGCGTTGTTGGCGACAGCGTCGGCGATCTTGTAAGTTGTGGATGGGTTCGTCGAGGTACTGACCAGGAAAACCGACTCAGGCGGTTGAAAGTCGTTGGCACACCAACGCCAACCTCACTCCTCCTTTTGCTAGAAAGGACCACAGCGACTCGAAGAACCAGCAGCAACAAAAGCATCCATCACAGCGATCACCATGTTCCACGCCAAGCGCCTCATCGCCTTGGCGATGCTCTTCAGTGCCACCGTGTTTACACGAGCGATGGCGGAGGTTGTGTATGGCAGCAGCGATGGCCTAGTCCCCACAGAGTCTTCTCTCCTGGAGGAGGACCCATTGGTCACTGAGCAGCCAGCGCTTCCCGAGGAGATCGACTTTGAGTCGACCATGGAGATGACGGCGGAACAGGAGGAAGGTACGGTCGAGCCCAAGATGGAGCTGATGGATACGTCTCCATACGGAACCACGAGTCCACCAGTCGTAGATGAAGAGGAGGCAAACGCGCCGCCACCTGAGGGCGAAGAAGAGACGGTGGAGCCGGTAGTGGAGTCAACGACGGCGCCGACACCGTACGAGACGACCGCTACACCCGAGCCAGAGACGACGCTAGCGCCAGAGCCAGAGAGGACGACGCCATGCCCAAGCACCGATACACCAACGACTTCGGAGCCAGAGAGCTCGGAAACACCGACGCCGGACACCAGCATGCCTGTGGAGGAGAGCATTGAGACACCGACCCCTGAAACCAGCGAGCCTGTACAGGAAGAAGAGGAGGCTACTGACGCGCCAACTCCATACCCGAGCACCCCTGCGCCATCCAACGACGAAACGTTGGCACCAGAAGTGACGGAGGCGACAACGCAGTACCCTGCCACCACAGCGCCGCCGGTGGAAGAGACAGGCACGCCCGAGTCTGGCGGATGGTACCCTACTGGCTCACCTGAGGAATCTGCCGCGCCAACCACTCAGCCACCGTCCGAGGACTACTACCCAACGGAGGCGCCAATGATGGATGTGCCAGTCGCTACCTCCCCAGTCGGTGAGAATGAAGATGGAGAAAATGGTGAGGAGGAGGACGACACGCCATGCCCGAGCTTGCCGATCAAGGAGGAGACGCCAGCCTACGGTCCAGCGCCAGTGCCTGGGCCTGCGCCAGCTCCTGAGACCGTACCTGGACCTACACCAGCTCCTGCGCCAACTCAGGAGACGACGCCGTCCACTGACGCGCCCACGCCAACCGTCTACGAAGACGCGACGGCTCCTCCATCGATCAAGGCGCCACGAACGCCGTGCCCTATATTCACATTGAAGCCGTACACGCCCGAGACGGAGCAGTTCGAGCCAACGCCTGCGATGGAGGAGGTGACGTCAACCCCAGCACCTACCGCCAGCGGCACACCGGAAGAGGGAGACGCACCAGCGCCAACCCCAGCGCCAACAACGTGTATGCCACTCTACCTGCCGACGGAAGCGCCGACGCCAACGCAGGAGACCACCGAGGCCGAGACCGAGGCCCCAACCAGTAGTCCGACCTACGCACCAGCGACGGAAGCGCCAACTGTCGGTCCGTCACCGGCAGAAGCATCCACAGCGACGCCGACGTCAGCTCCGCCGACTGAGTCGACTGAGGCACCAGAATCGACGCCACCGTGTGATGTGCTCACGCTCAAGCCTGAGCCTGAGACTGAGACTGAGGCACCGACATCAGCGCCGACAACCGCTGTCCCAAAGATCGACGAGTCTACGACACAGCCTCCAGCTTATGGTACGACACAGCCACCAGCCTACGGCACGACGCAACCGCCGATGGAGGAGACGGTCGCACCAACGGATGCACCAACGGATGCACCAACGGATGCGCCAACCGATGCACCAACGGATGCACCAACCGATGCACCGGACGAGATCCCGGATGACACGTTCGATCTTGGAGGTTTCCGCCGTAACCTGCGCGTGCACGCCTGAAGAGACTCCTTTTGACGGATCCCGCACATACATAAGTCGTAGAATGGTGAAGCAACCGTACGTTTCCGTGATTAACATACTCAATCCATGCATGTTGTGTATCTTGATGCACTCCCAATGCGTACTACACTAGAGTCAATCACTTGGATCCTTGAGGAAAGTAGGTCTTGAGGAACTACAAGTCGTGGTGGCTGCCTTTGTCACGACCCCATATCACTGGTCTTCACGGTGAGGACCTCACCACTGGGTCGTGACAAAGGCAGCGCTACAGTATCGAACTGGACAGTGTGCATTGGACAGGGAACCAACACGTTGTTGTGACCCTGGAACTTGTGTGTTTTACCCGTAATCTATGTATGTGGTTTCCATCGATTTTGGCGTATT
Organism: Pythium chondricola; assembly: GCA_023337575.1. Classification (NCBI taxonomy): domain Eukaryota; phylum Oomycota; class Peronosporomycetes; order Pythiales; family Pythiaceae; genus Pythium; species Pythium chondricola. The sequence goes on along the minus strand of JAADXF010000629.1, from coordinate 145 downwards.
GGACTATTTCCTCCGTCGGTACGGACAGTGTGGGGAAGACAGCTTGATTAGCGAATAGTGATGGCCTCTCTGGAGACCCCCCTAAACTAATCTACGATGGGAAACCTTTCTAGCGAAGCTAGTAGGAGTAAAACCCACCCTACGG
>JAADXF010000628.1:0-14208 GCA_023337575.1 Pythium chondricola | reverse complement strand
TAACCACGAGAGGAAGATCACTTGTGTGCAGCTGGCAACTTGCAAGCGCGCGTCGCCGTGGTTCGGAAGATCTGATGTCAAGGACACAATCATGTGCTTTGACTGCAAGCAACAGCCCGAAGGAACCAGCATTACGGGCTTTCATGGATGTGAGGCGGTGGAAAGTAAAGCTGCCTGCACCTTAGGTGTCGTCTACTGCATTCTGTCGATTGAATAGTAGTCACAACTCACGATTGGTGCATTCAGAATGCAGCATTCTCCACTCCATTCCTCCACATCTTGATGGGCAGATTTTCACACGTCACATATTACACGATTTTGTCCAATGAAATATCATGTAGTCAAACCAATTAGCCAATCATTTACAACCTGATCTCCTCATTTTACCAAAGCAGCCATCACGGGATCAACTGTCATCGGCGCATTCCGAATTCCGATCGCCCAGACACGGTCACTTGTGCCCCTCCGCAGCATACTCGCCCACACCCACATCTACAAGAGCAGCACCACACACGACCACAATGGAGCGACCCGGAGAAAACATCTCGCCGAACCACCAGGTCGGTGACTTTGACTGGATGAATCAGGCGATCACGGGAAAGAAGAGCTTCTGGCAGCGCGCCAAAGAGGAGCCACTGGTGCCCGTTGGCTGCGCCGTGACAGCGTTCGTACTGCTCGGTGGCCTCGCGACGTTCCAGCAGGGCAAGTCCAAGCTGGGCAATCTCTTCATGCAGGCACGTGTGCTAGCGCAGGGTGGCACGGTGGTCGCGATCAGCGCCGGCGCCTACATCGCCTCGGGCGACCGAAAAGAGAACAAGAAGAAGTCGTACGAAGAGCGGCAAAACATCGAGCTGCGAGAATGATTTCGTTGTCGTTGACGACGTCTGGCGATGCGCAGCTTCTGCCGCTATCGGATAGTGGTCGCCTCATCGATTCCATACTTTTTACCTCTGGTTGTTTTGCAATACGAATACTTCAAAACTATTGGTCCAAAATTGGTCGGAGACGCATATGATTGGATAATAATCTACATGATCGTGAAAGGTCACACCACCACTATCGTATCTGCTCGACCCAAGCACAGCAGCGCACGATGAGCGCGTACCTGCAGCAGAAATGCCGCTCGGAGCAGCAGCTCATAAACGAGCTCTCCAAGCTTCTCATCTCCAAGGACTATGCATCCAAGAAGATGAATGAGCTGCTCAAGGAGCTCGCGATCTTCTACGTCTCCCCCGTCTTCGTGCGCATCCCGCACTCGGTGCTCAAGGACCTCATCGCTCTCTTGACACACCTCAAGGACAAGAAGGAAGACCTGCGCATTGCCAAGCTCGTGCTCTGCTTCCTCGCACGCATCGTTGAACAGTTTGAATTGCGGTACCAGCAGCAGGCGATCGCGGCATCCAAGGGCGACCGCACCCAGAGCTTCGACATGTCACTGTCCATGACCAGCGGCCTACTCAAGGTGATCGAGACCCAGGCGCTGAACCACTCGAGCCACGCGCGCCAGGTCGCCTGCCTCAAGCTCTACGGCCACCTGTGCCGCATCTTCTCAGCCACGGACGCACTCATCTTGCGTACCAAGCCGCTCATCCACAAGTCCCCAGTCTGGGGCCTACTCACGGGCGACAAGAAGGTCTCAGCCTCGATCATGGGCAAGAAGGAGTACCCGTCCCAGCTCGCGACTCTCGGGGCTGCGTTCCATTGCATCCGGTTCCACTTGAGCTACGACGAACAGAGCGGGCAGTTCATGGAGAGCCTTCTCCAAGCAGCGTTCCTACCGAACGCTGTCGCCTCACGCCACGCTGCTGCGACGCTGCTCAAGCTCTTTGAGCTCTCGAACGAAAGCGCCAAGCAGGCGACGGCCCAGTTGGAGACCTTCTTCTCCACGTTTCGCCCGCCGTCACTGCGTGTCGGCGACCAACTCGCCACCATGTACTTAGTGCGTCTGTGTGGCCAAATCAGTCGGCTGCCTCCAAGCGATGCAGCGACGGGCAGCCGGAGTGGTGCAGGTTCCTTTGCCAACAAGAAGATGGCGTCCGCCACAAGCAGCGGACTGCTCGACTTCTCCTTCGACGGCAGCGGGTCCTTCAAGGACAAGCAGCCAGCCGAGTCGTCGCCACCTCCGTCGCCCATCGCGAGACAACGCGAGCGTCTCGAGGGCGTCAAGGTGTCCAGTGCCTTGGCTGCTCGCCTGCGTGAGCTCTTCCTTGATATTCTGTGTGCACCACCATCGCCAAGCGATGCTTCACCCATGGCCAAGTCGATCATGCTGGCGACCGTGGAGGAAGCCGTCAAGGACGCTGGCGCGGACGCGTGCATCATGAAGACACGTGCGAATGTGTCGCTCTTCGAAATCGCGACTGGCGTGCTGGCTAAGCTGCTCAAAGAAGCCATGCAGACCAACAACGCCGTGCAGCTCCACCGCGTGATGCGGGCGATCCAGTTCACCGCTGAGTCACTCGATGGCTCCGTGCTGCAGATGACCGACGCCATGACCCACCAGCCGCAGTTCATGGACCGCATCACCGACCACGTCGTGGAGCTCATCGCCCACAGCAACCCATTCGTGACGTGCCAGAGTCTCCGTGCACTGGTGTGGCTGCTGCCGCGTCCGACAAAGAACGACGCCAAGTGGGAGATGCTCATGAACCGCCTGCTGACGCTGCCCGTGCAGCAAGTGCAGCCGGAGGCCCGCCAGTTCATTGCCGAGGCCTTCTTCCAGCGTGCCGTGACCAACCCAAGCCTCCACCACCACGCCGTGGATGTTGAGATGCTGCGCCGCAGTCTGCAGATGACGCAACTCTGGTTCCAGACGCAGCCGTGCGAGTGGCACGCGCCGATGCTGGTCAAGATCTGGACGATGGCGTTACGCAAGAGCCTCGCGACCATGGGCAACGACGTCTTTGACGCAGTCAACGCCGTGCTCGACTTCCAGCACCACGCGAGGCACGCGACGGCCGAGCTCGTGAACCAGTGGACGCTCGACTTCCTTGCTCGCGTCGCCGCCAAGTACATCGTCCAGCAGCAAGCGGCAGAGCCCGTTTGGTTCCGTGCACTGGCGCTTCGCTTGACCAAGCAGCTTCTTTTCGAGTCACTCATGTCCAGGCGACTCGCGGTTGCCGTGCTAGCAGAGCTGCGGTCGCAAGCACAGCAAGGAGGTGGGCGTTTGGAGATCATCCAGCACGTGGAGACGCTTATGCAGTACCTGCACCAGTCAGTGAACTGCCGCCAGGGCGACGTGGTGCTGGCCACGAAGATCCACGCACAGGCAGCTAAGGACACGCTCGGTGTGCAGGATGTCCTAGTGCGTTGCCTTGAACAGCCTCGAGCTGTGAATGCGTCGTCGATATCAATGATAGCAGTGCCAGCAGGTGCGAGTCTTGCCAGTGCCTTCGACGGAGTCTTTTGAAGTGGGCTGTGGTGGCTACAAGAGGCTGGCGATACGAGGGTTAATGTAACGTAAACAGAGTTACCGATAGGAGGAGGGTACGGAACTCTGTGCGAGAAAGAGCAAAATACACTACTCACGCCACACGCTCCTTCTCCGCTGCTGTGCTTGCTAGGTGCCGGTCTCTTCTATCTTGATGGGATATCAATCGCGCGTGAGAGCGACACGCAAGTGCGTGTATCGAGGCAGGGCTTGGACAGCTTTACTTGAACGTGTTGAAGTCTCGCACTTCGTTCACGATCTCCAGTGCACGCTGCAGGAGCATACGCATCTCGTAGCAGTTGTTGCGTCGCGCAGCGATGTCGCCAGTCTCCTTGAGCAACTCGTTGAGCTTGTCCTCGCGGTACAGCGCTGATACGAGCTCGTTCTGGACGTTTTCCTTCGCGTGGATCACCATGAAGTTCATGATCGCCTTCGGAACGAGGTCCAAGAAGTTTTTGCGCACAATGTCGAAGTAGGACGCGAGCAGACTCTTGATGATCTCTGTCTCGATTCGCTCTCGATCCGACGGCTCCTCCGACTGACGCATACTCACGGGTACTTGTGGCAGCTTCACGACAGGTGCCTTGGAGTAGCCGTCCACGGAGCTCGACGCCGCAGGTTTTGTCTTCTTCGATCCGGGGAAGATGTACGACATCAATCCTGTCTCCTGCTTCTCTTCCTGGGCGGCAACTGGGCGAGCATTGACTGGTTGGCCGGTTGTTCCTGTCCGTCGTGGATCCTTCGCGTCACCAAGACCAGCCGCGCTAGATGCGCTGGATAAACTCTCACGCTGCAGCTTCTCCATCAGCTGTGCGACCGCACGGCTGCCGCCAATAAAATCGGGGTGATTGGTGTTGATGTACGCGAGTTCGATCTGGATGAGGTTCTGGACCATTGCTTGTGTCGGTGTGAGCGACGCGCGGAGCATTGAGTTGACGACCTCGATAACGCGGTCACGGAGCTCGGCGAAACGGGACAGTTCAATCGTCTCGCACTGCGACGTGACACGCTGGAGCTCGTCGAAGATCAGGTCCACACACTGCAAACCCGGCTGCTCCAGCCGCTTAATCTGTTGCTTCGCCAGCAGCTCGAACGACACTTCCGGCACAAACAACGATTGCCGAGGGCCGTTCGCGTTACGAATCGTCGTGCGGATGTCTTCGTCATTGAGTCCATCAAACGGGTTCACCTCCTGCAATGCCTTGGTGAAGATATCGTTGAAGATGTAGCTGATGCGCGCGCCACCGTAGAGTTCGTTCATCTCAACGCCGTTGAGCGAGTGGTTCCGTCCGTCCAACGAGTTGGTAAAGTTCGCCGCAAAGTGCGAGATGAGGTTGAGCAGGCAGCCGCCCAGGTCGGTCTTGGTCATGGATTCTGTTGGACTGCCCATCTCGGCGAGTTCGACATCTAGGTCTCCGATCATCGAGCTGATCTTGCTCTTGATCTCGGGCAGGCAGTCACGGATGTGGTGCATCAGGATCGTGTTAAGTGTCTTGGACAGGTACTGTGTGCCCATGCGCGACGCCATGCCGCGGTAGGCCGCATGGTTCTTAAAGAACGATAGCTCCTTGGTCAGCGAGTCCCGGATGGACACGTTGTTATTGATATCCGCCTGGCTGCGGTTCACGACACCGACAAAGCCGCGCTTCAATGGGATGATGCGTCCTTGCAGCATGTCGAGCGCGTCGGTGCCGTCGTCCATGAGGTCGAGCTTGGTGAGCACGCCGATCGTACGCAGCCCTTCCGGGTCGATTTCCCGCGCCATCTTGAGTGCGTCGCTATTGGCCAAGTCGGTGTTGGCCGAGGTGACCCCGAGGATGATCGAGTTCGGGTTGGCGATGAATTCGATGCACATGTCCCGGATCTGCTCTTCAATATTGACCGGTTGGTCGCCGACGGGCACCTTGGTGACGCCCGGGAGGTCCACGAGCGTGAGGTTGAGCACGAACGGCGAGTAGATCTTGAGGTTGATGGATTTGTTCGAGATGCCCTTGTTCTTGCCCGTCATGCGCTCGGTTTCGCGCTCGATTTCCTTGCGGATCTCGGCGAAATCGGTGAATTTCTGGCCGGGCACGTGGAGGAACTCGCCCCACTCTTCGGCGCCATCCTTTGGCTTGTCCACGGCGCCGTGGGCGATGTTGTAGAGCTGCAGCACAAGCGGCCGGCGCGTGACGATGCCCGAACCGCGCGGGAGAAAATCCCGACCGACAATGTTCTCCAGCACCGATGACTTGCCGCTGCTCTGGCTGCCGATCACGACGATCTGCGGCAGGTTGATCGGCGACTGGCCAATCGCGCTGAAGACGTCCTGTAGCTTGTTGATGATGGGGATTAGCTGGTCCATTTCCTGCAGGTGCTTTTCTCCTTCTTCGTTTCCCCTCCCCCGACTGAGTTGACTGTTTGTTGACTGTCGGGGGGAAACCGGAAACCTATTGGTTTACGGGAATACCAGAAAGTGAAGCCTTCGATCGGATGCGTTTCACCTTCTGTAAAGGAGGTTTTTCGTTGGTTTGGCTTCAACATTGCTAAAATCATGTGGACCACGCCATGTGTGGACCTCATAAGAGTGACAGTTGTGACACAAGTTGAATGGTGGAAGCGCTGCAACATTGACAAGCACACACGCCAAGATGACCAAGCCGCTGCGCGTCGCAACGGCGCCACTGGAAGCGCCCGCAACCGAGACCGACGCCCAACAAACGCGGAACCTAGACAAGCTCTTTGTCCACAAGGACACGCTCGCGTGCGCGCTCAAGCGCTGCATCCCGTGCGGCTACAAGATCGTCTTGCACTCGCGACCAGGGCTCATCCCGAACCAGCGCCCCGAGCAGTGCCCACGCATCAAGGGCAATACAACCAACAGTTCCACGACTGCAGGTAATGCCTCCATCGGCTTCTACAGCGACGCTACCGTCCGCCACATTCTCACGGTCGGCGACGGGAACTTCTCATACTCTCTCGCGCTGGCCAGGGCGTTCGCCACATCCTCAGCCAGTGTACAGCTCGTCGTCACCTCCCACGAGAGCCGCGCGTCAGTTGTAGAGACCTACCCGGATGGAGAGGCTATCCTCAGTGAACTGGCGGCCATGGCGCACGTGCAAGTGCACCACGAAGTGGACGCGACGGCCCCGAAGCAGATGCACGCGTTTGGAACATTCGATCGCATCATGTGGAACTTCCCGTGTGTGCGCGTGCCCCGCGGCAAGGACGGCCAGAATGAAGAGATGGAGCTGAACAAGAAGCTGCTGAATGATTTCTTTGCGCATATTGGTGCTATGCTGACCGAGAAGGGCGAGGTGCACATGACCCACAAGACCAAGCCACCATTCAGCCACTGGGGGATCGCGGAGATCGCGTCGCGCAATGGTTTGCACCACGCGCAGTCGCTGGTTTTTGACCGCTGCCTGTACCCAGGCTACTCGAACAAGAAGGTGCTGTCAAAGGGCTCGTTCCCGATCTGGGACTCGCAGACATTCGTGTTCATTCCTGATACTAGAGCCGCTGAGTACGAGCCCAGCAATGGGGACAGAGTGCAGCCGATGACCACGGAGCTGCTGGAGAAGCTGTACTTGTTGCTGACGCCGACGCTGGACGAGAAGATGGAGCAGGAGGCACGTCTGCTCAAGTTGAAGCAACGGCAGATGGAGCCGACGCTCAAGAAGAAGCAACCCACGCCGTCCAAGAAAAAGAACAAGGAGGGCGGTGGTGGTGACAAACTGCACGCGATCAAGGGCTCAGCGGATGCGCCTGGCGGTGTCCGTACCAAGCGCCAGCGTCCGACGCCGCACATGAAGCAGAAGGGAATGACCAAGAAGCAGAGGAGATAAACAGACTCACCATCTTGGAAGTAATTCAGTCTTACACGTAGTAGCTCGCAAACGAAGAGTTGTTTTCTTGTGCGATCTGGGAGCGACGCTGGGACTTGGGCACCGTCAATGTCTCGAACGAGTCACGAGGAGGAGCGAGGTACAACGAGATGCGGCTGCGAGCGTCGCTGTCGAGCGTCGTTCCAGTACGACTCGATCCGCCTCGACGTCGTGTGCGACGGCGGTAGAATCGCTGGATGCACGACGCTGCACGCGTGAGTGTGTGGATGCCGATGAGCACGAAGAGGCGATCGGTCTGGACGAGTTCGAAGCTGGGCTCCTGTGTCGCCAGTACAATCGGCAGCTCAACGAGGTGTCCAGACCTCGTTGTCTGTGTGGAGAGTCGGTACACGCCCAGGCAGATGCCAGAAAACTTGGATGAGACAAATGCGTGGAAGACATCTTCGTACGTCGCTCCGTTCTATCCACAACGAATCCAGTTAGCCTTCCTCTCACATCCATACAAAGTTTGTATGGGGACGCACCTGAAACTCCTCTGGCAACGCGAACGATCGGATGACGCCGGTGCATCGAGGTCCACCAACAAGCTGACGAATGATCTTGTGGATCGAAGGGTTGTAGAATGTCTGGACGAGCATGTTCTCACAGAACTCGGTGTGCAGCAGTCGCCCTGACATGTAGAGCGGAAGACCAAAGATCGCCTTTTCGGATTTCTGCTGCGGGATGTCGTTCAGCAGCAAATTCTCCCACCACGATAAGCTGCTATGCGACTCCTCAACCACCTTTGAGTCTTCCTTCGCGTCCATCCCGTTCCTGAAATGGCTCAACTGGAACGACGTGCCCAGGAACTTGGAATTCGACTCATCAGACAGCTCGGTGATGGTGAAGATCTTAGCAAAGTCCATCTTGAGCTCGATGAGCATCGTTGTGAAGATCGCCTCAGCGTCGATGATACTGCTTTCGATGTCCGTGTCGCCTGCTTGTTGTAGAAGCCCAGCCATGGTTCGCTTACCGAGGACGATCACTGCAGCGGCTGCTTTCGCACCGGAGCGTTGGAGATCAGCGTACACCAATGGGCTCCCTCGCATGTAGTACTATGGGAATCAAGACAATGTCAGCTGAAGTGTTCACGAAAAATAAATCAAAGGGGACGAGATACTCACCACGTTGGAGAAAGCTGCGAGCGCCGATGTGACAGCGTACGGTGGCTCTGCAGAGTCGAGGATCGTGATGGGTGGATAGCCATCCTCCGAGTACTTCCCGCGCAGTGGTAGGATGAACCACTGCAAGCTTGCAAGCGATTCTTCACCCAAGAAACTGCACACGACGATGTGCCTCGGGTCCATCAGCACACTCAGCGGTGGAGGTTCGAGCATTTGCAGCGAGTCAATCGACCGCCCCGCAGCATTAGGATGCATCGAGACATCCTTGTTTGGGCTGCCGAACGGTCCGTCGATTGAGTCGTTCATGTTCAGTGCGATTGCTCGCAATGAACGGTCCTATGTTCATTCGCAACACGGTTAGATCACTCATGTAGCCCCCCTTCCCGTGAGGCCACGTACCATGACAACACTCTCTGTCTCGTGTCCGGTGCGCTGTCACGAGAGCACAATACGACAGCACAATTAGCGATGAGTGTACAGCATTCGTTCCGTGAGCACGAACTTACCGCCTTGCCTCGTTTGTGACGAAGTTCTTCAAACTGAGAAGGTTCTGGCACCGTAGTCGCGACGACGAAATTTGTGGTGGGAGAGCGTAGTGGTGCGTACGCGGTGACATTCTGATACGCATCCTCATCATCCTGGTCGGCTCGGGAGGCTCCGTCGCCCTTATCGACGAATGTATCGGCCAATTCGTTGTACATGGTAGACGGAGCCCCGGGCGATCGCATGAGGTCTTCACGCGTCACTTCATCCGGACAGATTTTGTGCTTGAACACGTGCGCCAAGTCGTCTGCGACGACGTAGGACTGCATCCACTCGGCCATGATCAAACTTGCACCTGGGTTTAGCAAGACGCGAGAATCACTTGCACTGACATCACTGTTGGAGACATCCACCCCCGAGAAAACCACTTCCACCGCGATCAACACGACGTTGCCTTCGGTTTCGTTGAAGATTCGACAGGCGGCCTCGGCAAACGTCAGCCCGGCATACTTCCTGGACAGCTTGATGAGGTACATTTCTTTCGCAACGCCGTGGTAGTACTCCTTGAGCCAGTGGCGCGTCCGTGCGACACCTGCTCGCGTTCGTTGGCGCACTGCAGTGGAAACCACACTGTCAAAATGCTCCAGCTTGCGCTCCGACGGCTCATCACCTGTGCTTTCGACCGATAGACTCGCTGCCAGGTTTGCAAGCATGGTGGACACGCCATGGGCGACGGTGCTTTGTGCAAGCGTACCCATCTTGATCACATTCTCGCAGACGACGTCGTCACGGTGGACACCTGCAGCCAGCATGTGGCGAGCGCTTTCAGCTCGCAGCACCATGACGAGACATCGAACGCCAAGCCCACAGTGTCGTCTCGTCGCAAGCACCCGCATGATGTTAAGAGCATCTTCGTTCGCTGGGTCATCCGACAGCTTGTCCGGGAACACGAACACTGCGTCTGCTTTTTGCACTCGCGCACGCTCTAGATCCTCGGTCTTGGTTGGGTTACCCGCGACGTATGTCACGTGGGCGGCAAAGATTGGGTCCGCTTCCAGTTTGGCCACGAGACCCTTGGCGAACTTGCTCTTTCGCTCGCCCAATATCACCGCATGGACGCGGCCTGCGTCATCGTCCGCACTTTTGTGGTCTTCGTGGAATAGTTCCCGCAGAATCGACATGAGCTGGGAGAACGACGGGTTGCCCATGATGATGACGTGGCGTGAGTCGTGCCTCGGCTGGTACGGTGGGTTTCCGATCTGGCGTGACTTGTACAGATTGATGATGTTCTCAATCTCCATCGAGAACAAGATCACACCCATGACGATAAACATGATCGCCAGCAGCCGGCTGAGCACCGTCTTGGGGGCGTTGTCACCGTACCCGACTGTACCCAACGTCACCACCGTGAAATAGAACGAAAACATGATGGACCACGTTTCGTCCTCGCACTCGGTGGCGTTGCGCGTGACGATGCCCGAGTCGCTGCATTCGTACAAGTGGGCGAACCCGTTCTGCGTGAAGAACGGCATCTCGCCGAGCGTCTCGAGGAAAAGCATGACCGAGGCACCAAACACGATGAGCAACAACACCTTGACCGCGAGTCGACCCATCATCCACCCACGCGATGACCGGGGCAGGTGCTTCTCCATCTCCAGGTAACTGCGCAGGATGAAAATGGGCCGCATGATCGAAAAGTCGAGCCACGAACGCGTCGCCACGCCGCTGATGATCTTGGTGGAGCCGAACCCGACTTGGCAATGCGACGCGAGCATCATCGTCTCGAGAATCGTGAGTGGCGCGAAGCAGTGGAGAATTTTGTATCGCGCCGCGAGGAAGCGCACGCCCGCGTCGACCACCACGACCACGTACAGCACCGACGTCAAGATGTACCCGACCTCGGACACTTCGTACGTGTTGCAGCGGTTGATCATGAAGAAGAAAATGCCCGCGGACGTGGCCAACTGGATGGGGCGATTGATGAGCGCGGCGGTGCGCGATGTGCGTGCCCAGCGCCGAAGCCGCAGCGAGAATCCGATCTCATCGCCGTGCAAATGGCGCCACTGGCGACGAGACGCCATGGTCCAGCCGGTCGCGAAAAGCAAGAGAACCCCCCAGAGAATTGCGCCATAGATGACCTGCTCCTGTGTGTGCACCCAGTCGGCGATGCACCGCGGGGTCGTGGCGCCCTCGAGCGACGTGTCATCGTATTGGTTTAGACAGAGTCGCCTCATATCACTGCGGGGCAGGAGATCACCGAGTTGTCACAGTATGACGCGAATACCGTCCTGCGGTATCGAATGTGGCGTCCCCCGATGAATTGCCAGTGACCATCACTCCGCTAAACACAGAGTCCAGACCATAGAACCTGGGTTTAAGGACATCCGAGATAATGAAAGTAGAGAAGCGAACACCAAGAGAGTCACGATTGTTTGGTAAAATGAGGTGACACACTCAAGTCGAGAGGATTTCCTCACCGTCACATCACTCGATGCGTGTATTAATACTGATGTATTAATACTTGTCTCCCAGCCACGGAGTGCCCAAACGCCCGTAGTCACTCGTGCGTATTCTCATGGAGTCGCATCGGCATGTTGCTGGCGGCGGTCGCTATCACTTTTGTTTCTTGGCTTTGTCAAAATCCATGAGATTATTAATACTGTAGTTAAAGGGCTTCACTTTCACCGGGGGACATTGCCGAAAAAGTTCGAGTACAAGAGGTGCAGGAAGCGTGGTATTAGTCGCTCTCCAGCAAACCCGGGCACGTTGCTCAACACGAGGCTGCCCATGCGGCACAATGCAGACGCCGAATTCGACGCGCGATGAGCCTCGACGGCACTCACGAGTGCGACTTTTTGGTGGATACCGATGGACGCTGCAGCCCACTGCCCCGCACGATTCTCCCACAATGGCACCAACTGGCGATCCACTCGCTCTTGCAGCCCTGGGACTCTCTTGATACCGAGGATCTGAAGGTGGAATCGTCGCAGGCATCGGTTCGTGTTCAGCATCTGGACCGCCCCCTCCAAGAAATCGAGATCGGCGAGGTCGTCGATGACTGCTCGAAAGCGAAGATGTTCGAGTTGCTGGGTGAGCGCGTGGCCGTTGTCGCACAGCACAGTGAAGAATTGCTTGATCAATGGAAGCAATCGCTGGATGTAGAAGATACCCTTGAGGGTCTTCAACCGGGCGACTCCTTCAACGCTCGCCTGTACAATCATTGGCAACTTCAAGGCGTGGATTAGAGTACCGTTACCTAGCTCAAGCTTGAGTTCTTCAAGCACTGGACACGCAAGAAGCCGATCACGAAGCCACGTGGCAGACAGCGATTTGTGAACGTCATAGATGAGATCAAGGGTCTTCATGCGGTCGCTGATCAGGTCTACGAGCTCAGCTGTCACTGCGTCTGGATCGAGGATGCTCATGAATGCGATGCTGCAGTTGTAGCTCTGTTGGCACGTGTACTCTAACACGTCTTCAGATTTTACCCGTGCCTTGCCATGGCCCGGAAGCACGACTTGCCACCAGTCACCAGCACTGGGTTGAGTGATCACGTCGGCCACGATATCGCTCACACTGGACCACACCATTGCATTCTTCGCCCTCTCAGTTGGGTCTCCCAAGAAAACTCTCTCGCTCGGACTTGACCTGACGGCTCGACTGATGGATCACCTCCGTAGAGCAAGGCCAGTGGGTTTCTGGCAGACAGGATCGCACGGATGCCGTCAACTGCCTCCTGAGTGAGTGCTTCCCCGACTATGAACTCATCGATGACGTGATACGCCTGGCCGCGCAGAAATGCATATGTGATCCACTGCCACAAGTGCAATCGGTCGGCATCATTCATCGCTGTGGTTGGCGCGTCCAGGAACATCGATATGTAGACTTGGCGCACCGACCGACTCCACTGCAATCAGGACAAGAAGCCCGCCGTCATCGACGGTGCCCATGTGTCACCCACATCAGCTACTACAATGCCCGCTTGCCCATCGACCGAGGGGAACAGGACTCGTAGCGCAACAAGTCGATCAATGACGTTGACTGGCGTGTCCGTGAGCTGTGAAAGCTCACGAATATGGACGCCCAGTTGGGCTAGCGACTTCAGCAGTTGCAGGCTATCCCAATCGATCCACGGGGCCTCGTTATCGTCATGGATTGTCAACTGGGTGATACGAAACACAGCGCGAAGGCCCGTCCTCGTCTCCGTATCGACCACAATATCGCGTAGCTGTGAAAGCGTCTCGACAAAATTGTCCCCGATTTCACAGATATCGATCCGCACTGGAACCTCGAGGGCACCACTGTCGCGTGATTCTGTCCCTGTACCTCCACGGAGCTTGTCTAGTTCGGCAAGCACGTCTTGGAAGTCGGGCAAGTCGAAGTCGAGTGTGTCCAAACACTCCTTGAGACCGGCGACATCCTCCGCGTTCAATACGACGAAGGAGACTCCGATGGCCGCGTTCTGCTGAGCTGCTTGGTCGATTCGGTGCACTAGGCGATGATTCCTTGCCCAGCCGCGGCACCAGATCGCTTGGACCTGCTCAGGCCACGCGACGCGATCAACAGTTGCGAGCTTGGCCAGCAAGATTAGGCCTTCCATTCTACCACGCTCCGGATTACCGTCGGCATTGATCCACAGTCTGCAGTTGACATCACTGTTGTTCTCCGCACGGAGCAGTGTGTGAAGAGAGCTGATACGACGAATCCTGTCGTGCCATGCGCCAGCGAAGCGCGTGAGTAGCTCCTGAGGCACCGCCATTTTGGTGATCTACTGTATTTTAGCAGCACAGATACTACCTTGTTTTGGAAAGATAAAGATGAACCAACCTCTTTTTCACACGACCAATGAACATCTCATAGCTTTTTTTATGCACGACATGATCAAAATCTGCGGGAGTGACCTGGTCACCCCCGAAGCTGAGCTCGTTCGCGACGTCTCCACTGTCGAAACTGGGCATTGCGTTCGCAATGTCGCTGATCACGCCATGGAGCTTACTTCCTTGAAGGCCGAAGGGGGCGATTGAACTCGCGTTCGTGCGTCTCAAGGTACTCGATGAATCGACGGTCCACCACACTCTGGAGATCGTGGACTTGCTCGCGGCGAGGCCACGCTACTCCAGGTGAAAACACTCCAGGTACTGATTCATTCAAGCACGGTATCAATGTCGACCACATCCTCATGGTGGCTCAGCACCGAAACGACGACGTAGATTATGACTTTGTTGCCGCACAAGACTTGGATCATTTCGATGATGTGGCCCTCGAAGCCACATCGGACAAGGAAATTGCCGCCGAGCGTCTGCAG
>JAADXF010000627.1:0-14217 GCA_023337575.1 Pythium chondricola | reverse complement strand
TACAAAGTCTCTCATCCACCGGTCCATCTCCTTAGTCGTATCATACGATCAACCTCTTCGATGTCTCTATCCACACATGGCAGATATGCAGGCAATCGCTTGATACTATTCGTTGTCTTCAGGCATGCAGAATCTACGGTTGAATCTACACTCGTAACGTGCAATTCACGAAGTTTAGCTTAGCTCGCTCGTGCACATTAGCTCGACCGGTACCTTCAATTATTTTAATATTAAAATAGCAATGACAGTATGCTATCAAGCGTACAGTGAGCGCAATATTGTTAAGCGCACCTTGTTCTGATACAAGTTGCTGAAGCGACGCGTGACCATCACTCCCGAATGTGCCACCAGTTGCCCTTGGGATGCCAGAGGTTGAACCCCCTTTGTGAGAGAGCAAGGCGAGGAGGAAATGAACAACCAGCCGAGCGTGCCTGCGCCGGTGTCGTTGCCCCCGAAGCGGGAGGACGATGGTTCTATCGACGAGCCGCGCACAATGAAGCCCGTGCGGTACTCGCCGAAGAAGAGCCCTGTGCGCATCGCACGGCTCAAGATGCTGCAGTCGTCCATCAACACCCGCAATTGCGATATCCAAGAGCGCGGAGAAGACGTAGCGACTGCGATGCATAATCGTCTGCAGAAACGCAATTCCCATGGTGTGCTGGTCGAAGCTCAGGATGATATGATGGAAATCATGGGCCCCCTTGGAGGACTCACGGGGGCACAGCCTGCGGCACAAGCGTCGCGGAAACAGCGCAAACTCCATCACAATGCGTCGCCAGGTGGGACTGAGAACAAGTTTCCTCATGAAGATCGAGGCTACTACCGGCTGAGCGATCGCATTGGCTCGTCATACACACCGACTGCGCGCAAGTTGACCATTGACGAGATTTCCAACTTCACCAGGAAGGAAACGTACGCTCCGGTGAATCATCTCAACAAGTCTCCGACCCGCGTCCAAGTTTCACCGACGAAACCACCGATTATGATGCATCCATCACCAGAGCGCTCCATCGCTTCAGATCAAGATCGTGTGCGAGATGTTCCGACTCGAAGTATTGACGCGGACGCCACCGCCGAGCTGTCAGTATATGTGGACGCATCACGGGCATTCACTCGCCACGTCCACAACAGCCAAGGTGTTTTCCGTGCGCCGTCTCCCACTCGAAAGCACAAGGCTCCAAGGACACAGTTTGCGTTGGATGTCCCCGATGACGCTCCGCCAAGGTCTCCATCTCTACCGTCTTCGCAAAAGGTGTCCGTGGTACTCGACCCGTTGCAGCCATCGCCACATACCTTCGAGCTGGAGAGGAAGCGCTACTTGAACACGATGGAAGCATATTGGCGGGAGGTTGATCAGTACATCTCGAAGGCGAGAACGCTGCCAATGGATATCGAAAGACCACCGCGGATTCTTCGGCGCTTGCAGATCCCACCGCCGGTTGGCCTCGATCGCGGTGGAACCCAAGCGTTTGACGAGCGATGCGAAGCCATGATTGCTGATCTGTTCCAGGAGGTGTATAGTGAGTATTACGAGTCTGTCGCGCGAACGATGCTCTCATACGATCTCCTCGATGAAGCTACCGCTCAGCGGATGCACATCTATCGACCATTTCTCCGAGCAGAGCAAAAGTGGTGGGTGGATGACTTGTACCGATCGCTGGAGTGGCGAGTCTTACGGCAGACTGGGCTCAACACCAAGCGCATCGCTGCTGCGCGGGCGACCGTGGAACAGAACCTGTTCGCGATCAATCCAGTGGTCTTCACACTCCAGGAGCAGTGGTTGCGAGAGGCGCCGCCAGCAGAGTGGGAGCTGGCTCCAACAGACGGCTCTGGTGGTCCAGGATCTTTTTCAAGAATCCTGTTTGTCGATGTTATGAGTCCTGCATTTCGGGCTGCTCTACCACGCACGGTGCCACACTTCGTCGATGCCATCTCCCGGCGTGCTGATCTCGTGAAGGACTGCCTGAAGACGTGCTGGGTGGCGGCAGCAGCAAAGCGTGTGAATGAATGCATCCACTCATTCCGAATGCCTGCAACTTCTGGCGCATCTATGGAGCCACAAGTATCTCCTACAAAAGTGGCGAAGAAGACGGGAAGTGAGGCCAAGCCGTCTCCTCAGAAGATGCTGCAGGATCGACTGGAATTCGAAGGTCTGACCTCGCCACAGGACAAGACGCAACACTTTGTCAGAGACGTCAAAGTATCTGATGATCCTGAATTCGTGAAGTACCGAGCATTTGCTGGCATCCTGAATGCATCAGCGGTGCTGATGGCGAGGAACGTGCGGGTTTCTGTGGAGAGATCGATCGACGAGCTAGTTCGCTTCTTCCAGCAGTTCTCCGCAAGTACCTACTTTGGTGAGTCTGCGTTGCTGCTTTCCGTGGACTGCTTCAGCGTGAGCACCGAGCCAACAAGCGACATGAAACCGCACTCGTCAACGACTCCGTCCAGGGTAACACTTTCTGCGGCTGGCTCTGTTAAGGAGTGCTTCGCTATTGAACCAGCACCACATATTTTGAAGGAGCGAATTACTGGCTGCATCAATCTGATCGTCGAAGCTGCACAAAACTTCCCACGCATTGATGCACAGACCAAGATCCCTTCCAAGTTCCGGAACGTCGCCGCGCTTGGTCCCAGCACGATGAACGCAGACGACGAGTTCGTTCGAGTTGCAAAGAAACAGGTCCTGGAGGTTGTCGCTCAGCATCTCCGAGACCCAGAGCAAGTACTCGCGCTATTCCAGCCGTTTGTTTTCCTCATGAATGGCGTTTACGACACAAAGATCAACAACCTGCTCCAGCAAGTGGATGCAGATGCAAGCAATCAAAGCCCCGAGACCGGAGAGATCCTCGCAAAGCTACGTGAAGAGCTAGTCGCATTGAAGACAATTGAAGACAGCATCAGCACGCAGATTCAAGACAATTACAGCTTCCAGTTATTCGCCGTATCGTGCGCAGACGTCAAGCAGAAGCTGATCGCCAAGATCAAAAGCTTAGCGGCGCGCATCCTCACCAAGGTCTCTGCGGACAACACCAAACAGATGACATTGATGATCGCCGAGTTCGAGAAGATCGGACAGACGCTGATCACCGAGCCACTGGACTCGTTCGAACTGAAGGCGCTTGATGCGTTCTACGTGTCGAGTCTTCAGACAATTGAGGCGTTAAACACGAGTCTGTTCGATGACATCTGCGCTCGTGTGCAGTTCCTGAAGGAGCACGATTACCAGATGACACGTGACGAGATTCAGCTATTCTTCAACACCTTCCGCTGGCCCGAGAATATCAAGGGCTTTCAGCGCAAGAGCATCGAGTTGCAGACCAAGAGGCAGCACGAAATGGAGATCATCGTGGAAGGACGCCAGGAGCAACTCGTGACCCAGTTCACGGCATTGCAACGTCGCATTGAAAAGATGCGTGACTACGCCAATCTGAATGACCCCAGCAGTATTCTGAAACGTATCGAGGCCGTGCGGAAGTCCCTGGAGGAGGCTGAAACCGAAGCCGAAGCCATTCACGAGCAAGAAACTGTGCTGGGCATGAATGTGACCAACAATCAGACCGCGCTCACAGAGATTCAAGAGATGCTGAACCCGATCGAGAAGCTCTGGACGACAATCTCGCAGACGATGGACAAGGTTACATTTAGCCGAGAAGCACCACTGGCGTCTGTAAACGGAGAAGAAATGGACCGCGACTGTGACCAGTTCCGGCGTACGATTGTCAAGATCATCAAGGAGTTTGAGAAGAATACAGACGTGTACGCGGTTTCAATCACGATGGCCCAGGAAGTCAAGAAGGTTTTGGACGAGATGCTCGAATCGTTCATCCCGTTGATGAACTTGGTGTGCACGCCTGGTATTCGTGCACGACACTGGGAAGAGATCGAGAAGATCACTGGGATCGAGGTGCAGATCCCCGAGGGTGGTGATACCAATATGAACCAGCTCATCGCTCTCGGGCTTCATCGCTTCACGAACCAAATCGAAGAAACATGCGTGAGTGCATCGAAGGAATACTCCCTCGAGAAAGCACTCGACAAGATGGAGACGGAATGGGTCGGCGTCAAGTTTGGAACGAAAGAATATCGAACAACCGGTACATCGATTCTCAGCTCTGTTGACGAGATCCAGCAGATCATCGATGACCAAATCCTCAAGACCCAGTCGATGCGGGGAAGTCGATACAACAAACCGTACTTGGAGCGCATCATCAAGTGGGAGAAGATGCTGACGACGATCCAGGACATTATGGACAACTGGATCAAAGTGCAATCCACCTGGCTGTACTTGGAGCCAATCTTCAGCTCGGATGATATCATGCGTCAAATGCCCACGGAAGGTGCGCTGTTCCGGAAGGTGGATGCAACATGGCGGCGTAATATGCAAGAAACGATCGCTCAGCCGTTGGTGCTCAAGGTCGCCGAGCGCGAGGATCTGCTCCCTGGTCTTCAGCAATCCAACCAAGATCTTGAGACCATCCAGAAGGGATTGAACGACTACTTGGAAACCAAGCGTATCTACTTCCCGCGGTTCTTTTTCCTGTCAAATGACGAGCTGCTCGAGATTTTGTCTGAGACAAAGGATCCGCTTCGTGTTCAGCCCCACCTGAAGAAGGCGTTCGATGGCATCGCGAGTCTCGAGTTCCAGGAGAATCTTGATATCACGGCGATGCTCAGTCCCGAGAACGAAAAAGTGCCGTTCGTCTACAGCCGCATCAGCCAGATGCTCATCAACCCCAATAACTCTGGTGGCAACGTGGAAGTGTGGCTCGAAGAAGTGGAGATGACGATGCGCAAGAGTGTAGCACTTCACGTTGATGACTCGATCGTAGACTACCCGACGAAGGATCGGCTACAATGGGTTCAACAATGGCCAGGCCAGGTCGTTTTGGCAGTGAACCAGACCATGTGGACACAGCAGACCGAGAAGGCACTGAGCAGTGAGACGAATCGCCTTGAAGCCGTCAAAGCACACCAAGATATGCTGCGATCCGAACTCACGCGAACAGTCGAGTTGGTGCGTGGTGAGCTGCCGAAGCTGATTCGTATCACACTGGGGGCGTTGGTCGTCATGGATGTCCATAATCGCGACACGATCGGTGAACTCGTTGATCTCAAAGTCGTCGACATCAACGACTTTGACTGGCTCGCTCAGCTACGATACTACTGGATCGATGGTGGCGTGTCTGCTACGACGGGCAAGCCTGCGTCCATGGAGTGCCGCATGATCAACACGATGGCGCTGTACGCGTACGAGTACCTGGGTAACAGCATGCGACTCGTGATCACGCCGCTCACGGATCGATGCTACCGAACCCTCACTGGCGCGATTCATCTCAACCTCGGTGGTGCTCCTGAAGGACCTGCAGGCACAGGAAAAACGGAGACCACCAAGGACTTGGCGAAGGCGATGGCAATTCAGTGCGTCGTCACGAATTGCTCGGACGGTCTCGACTATTTGGCGATGGGCAAATTCTTCAAAGGCCTCGCCAGCTCGGGAGCGTGGGCCTGTTTCGATGAGTTCAATCGAATCCAGCTCGAAGTCTTGTCCGTGATTGCGCAGCAGATCTTATGCATTCAACTGGCGAAGGCGCAAAAGGTCGCGACGTTCGTGTTCGAAGGAACTGAGATTCGGCTGAACCCGACGTGCTGCCCGTTCATCACCATGAATCCAGGTTATGCGGGTCGCGCTGAGCTCCCCGACAACTTGAAAGTGCTCTTCCGGACAGTGGCGATGATGGTGCCCGACTACGCGATGATTGCCGAGATCATGTTGTACTCCTACGGGTACACAGATGCCAGCGCTCTCTCCAAGAAAATCACGACCACCTACACGCTTTGCTCGGAGCAACTCTCATCACAATCGCACTACGATTACGGCATGCGTGCTGTGATGGCCGTGCTTCGTGCTGCGGGCAACCTCAAGCGCGCCGAAGGCCATCTTCGTGAGGATACGCTGGTGCTGCGATCGATCATCGACGTCAACCTGCCCAAGTTCTTATCTCCTGACGTACCACTGTTCAACGGTATCGTGTCCGATCTCTTCCCGGGCGTCGTTATTGAGCCGCCAGATCGCTGCAACATGCTGCGAGCCATTGACACTGCCTGTCAGAAGCTCAATCTGCAGCCGGTACCCAACTTTGTGGAGAAGGTTATCCAGATCTACGACATGATGATCGTGCGACATGGCTACATGATCGTGGGGATGCCATTCTCGGGCAAGACCTCGTCCTGGCGAGTGCTCGCTGATGTGCTGGCCCACCTGCACCAAGAGTTTCCTGACGACCCTCGGTGGACTGAAGTCAACATCGCCATCATCAACCCCAAGTCGGTCACCATGGGCCAGTTGTACGGTCAGTTTGATGCTGTCTCCCACGAGTGGCAGGATGGTGTGCTGGCCATCCACTTTCGCAACCTCGCAAACGCGCGTACCCCGGCACGCAAATGGCTGATGTTCGACGGGCCAGTGGACGCGGTGTGGATCGAGAACATGAACACGGTGCTTGACGACAACAAGAAGCTATGTCTCATGAGCGGAGAAATCATCGCCATGTCAAGCGTGATGAGCATGAAGTTCGAGCCGATGGATCTGCTGGTGGCTTCGCCCGCGACGGTTTCCCGCTGTGGTATGATCTACATGGAACCAGAGCAGTTAGGCTGGATGCCGATGCTGGACTCGTGGTTTGACTCCATCACCATTGATGGCGACCACCCGCTCAAGGTCTCTGAAGACATGGCTGGGCCGATCGAGATTAACCTGGAGCAACGGCAGTTGCTCACGTTCCTCTTTTCGTGGCTCGTGGAACCGTGTATCGCATTTGTTCGGAAGGAGCTTGTTGAGTTGTCGCCTACTGTCGACACCAATCTGGTGCAGTCGCTGATCCACATCTTGGAAGCAATGCTGTGTAAACTTCCGAAGGATGCGGCGTCCAAGAAGAAGCATGCCATCGAGAGCGCGTTCATGTTTGCACTTATGTGGAGTGTTGGTGAGACGGTCAACTCGGATGGACGCGTCAAGTTCTGCGAGTTCATGCGCTCAGTGCTCGAGAATATCCAGTCGCTAGAGACCAAGTACCAGACTGTGAGCCGTGCGTTGCAGGTGCGCAAGTGGGTCAAGCCGGCTGCCTTCGAATCGGCGAATGCCTACACGTTTGCATCTCCTCTGCCGGCAAAGGGCCTCTTCCATGACTACTACTACAACATTGTGGACAATCGATGGCAGAAGTGGGAGGAGCTCTTGCGCGAGTGTGTCATCCAGCCGGGGACGCCATTCAACCAAATGGTGGTTCCAACAATCTTCACGGCGCAGCTCGAGTGTTTGGTGCAGCTGCTCGTCACGAATAAGCGTAAGGTGTTGGTGTGTGGACCAACGGGTACCGGAAAGTCGTGCTACATGTCTTCAATTCTGAACGAGACGCTACCCCAGGACAAGTACTCGGTCGTCATGCTCGCGTTCTCGGCTAAGACTTCGGCGAACATGACGCAAAACATCATCGACGGCAAGCTAGACAAGCGTCGCAAAGGCGTGTTCGGCCCACCGGTGGGCAAGGATGCGCTCATCTTCGTCGACGATCTGAATATGCCGCTGGTGGAGACGTACGGAGCGCAGCCGCCGATTGAGCTCATCCGCCAGCTCGTGGATTCCGGTGGCTACTACGATCTCAAGGACATGTCTTGGCGCAAGATCATCGACACGATCGTCTTGGCAGCGATGGGGCCACCCGGTGGTGGCCGCAACCACGTCACGCCTCGCCTGCTCCGTCACTTCAACTTGCTGTGCTTCTCCGAGTTCGACGATGGCACGCTCACACGCATCTTCACAACGATTCTCAGCAGCTACTTCAACTCGAACACGTTCCTACCTGAAGTGAAGCGACTGGCAGACGCAGTCGTGTCAGCGACACTGGAAACCTACCAAATGGCGATGAAATCACTGCTCCCGACGCCGAAGAAGTCCCACTATACGTTCAACCTGCGTGACTTTTCTCGTATCGTGCAGGGCATCATGCTCGTCACGGCGAGCGACCAGTTCACGTCGAATTCGCTGGTCAAGCTGTGGGTCCACGAGTCGCTTCGCGTGATCGGTGACCGTCTTGTAGACGACGACGACCGTGAGTGGTTCAACGACGTCCAGAAGAAGATGACGATCAAACACTTTGCCACCAACTTCGACAAGGTATTCGCCACACTCAAGCGAGGGCGCGACGGACCAGTCCAGGCGAATGATATGCGGAACCTCTTCTTCGGCGACTACATGGACCCAGAGGCTTCTCCTCGCCTGTACAAGGAGGTAGATGTGCGCTGCGAGGGAGACTTCGACGGTATCCAGAACCTCATCGCGTGTCTCGATGGGTACCTGACCGAGTACAACGGAATCAGCCGCAAGCCGATGAACCTCGTGATGTTTCTGTTCGCGATCGAGCATCTCTCGCGCATTATTCGTGTGCTCAACATGCCTGGAGGCAACGCGTTGTTGGTCGGCGTCGGTGGCAGCGGCCGCCAGTCTCTCACTCGACTAGCCACGTTCATTGTGGACTACGAGATCAAGCAGATCGAGATCTCCAAGAATTATACGATGAACGAGTGGCGGGAAGACATGAAAGACGTGCTACGGATGGCTGGTACGGGTGCCAGGCCACTCGTCTTCCTCTTCAGCGATACACAGATCAAGTACGACGGCTTTGTCGAGGACATCAACAACATGCTCAACTCGGGCGAGATCCCCAACCTCTTCCCGTATGATGAGCGCGTCGGTATCTGTGAGGCGGTGCGACCCCACGTGAAGGAGAAATACGGCAAAGCCGTCGGTGACAACATGACGCCGACCCAGCTCTACAGTTTCTTCATCCAGCGGATACGATCTAATCTCCACATTGTGCTCGCGTGCTCCCCAATCGGTGATGCGTTCCGAGATCGACTGCGCAAGTTCCCATCGCTGATCAACTGCTGCACGATTGACTGGTTCACTGCGTGGCCTGCGGACGCTCTGGTCGCTGTGGCTGAAAAGTTCTTGGCCGACGTCGAGATGGATTCCAAAGAAGTGCGCAAGGCCATCGTGGATACCTGCCAGTACTTCCACGTGAGTGTGATGGACCACTCGGTTCGGTTCCTCAAGCAGTTGCGACGCCAGAATTACGTCACGCCCACATCGTACTTGGAGTTGATCGTCGCGTTCAAGAGCTTCCTTGCGAGACGACGCGAGGCCGTGCGCAGCGCTCGCAATCGGTACATTGTAGGTCTCGAGAAGCTGCACTTCGCCGAGCAGAACGTGTCCATAATGCGCGTGGAGCTCGAGAACCTGCAGCCTGTGCTGGACCAGTCCAAGAAGGACACGGATATTCTCATGGAAGAGATCAAGAGTAAGCTGCCGGCGGTCGAGAAGACGCGGTCAGAGGTACAGGCGGATGTCGCTGTGGCTGACGCATCGAAAGCCGTGTGTGAGCAACAGAAAGCGAGTGTGGAAGCCGACCTGGCCGAGGCGATCCCAGCCCTGGAAGAATCACTCAAGGCGCTGGACACGATCAAAGGGTCGGAGATTAACGAAGTCAAGTTCATGTCGAATCCACCCGCCGGCGTCAAGCTCGTGTGCGAAGGCGTGTGTGTGATGCTTGGCATCAAGCCAGCGCGTATTCCAGACCCGGCGGATCCGTCCAAGCGTATCTTGGACTACTGGGGTCCATCCCAGAAGATGCTGGGTGATCCTGCATTCATCACGACACTCAAGAACTTTGACAAGGACCACTTGGACCCCAAGATCATGAAGGTTGTGGCAAGTGCATACATCGCGAACGAGAACTTCAGTCCCGAGAAGGCCGAGAAGGCATCCAAGGCTGCTGCTGGTCTGTGTAAGTGGGTGCACGCGATGTCGCTGTACGATAACGTATCGAAAGTCGTCGCGCCAAAGCGTGAGGCCCTTCGCATCGCCGAGCAAGCCCTTGAAGAGACGATGGCAAGCTTGAACGAGAAGCTCGCCAAGCTCAAAGAGGTCGAAGACGGCCTCGCCGACTTGCAACGACAGTTTGACGCTGCGACCAAGCAGAAGCAGAACCTCGAGTATCAAGTGGACCTCACGGGCAAGAAACTGGTGCGTGCGTCGACGCTGATCGAGAGTCTCGGTGGTGAGAAGACCCGGTGGACCGAGTTTGCAGCGGATCTCGCCGAGCAGTACAGTCGACTGACCGGCGACGTCCTGGTCGCAGCTGGTGTGGTTGCGTACCTAGGACCGTTCACGTCCGTCTTCCGCCAGGAGGCCGTCAACGACTGGGTGCTGCGCTGCAAGAAGCTAGGTATTCCATGTAGTGACGCGCCGTCGCTCAACGGCACGCTCGGAGATCCTGTTGAAGTACGCAAGTGGAACATCGACGGGCTGCCGACGGACGCCTTCTCTGTGGACAACGGCATCGTGGTGTTCAACTCGCGTCGGTGGCCATTGATGATCGACCCGCAGGGCCAGGCGAACAAGTGGATCCGGAACATGGAGACGCCGCGCAAGCTCGTGGTGATCAAGCTCACGGACGGCGACTACATGCGGACACTCGAAAACGCGGTGCAGTTTGGCACGCCTGTGCTGCTGGAGAACGTTGGTGAGGAGCTTGATCCATCGCTCGAGCCACTACTGCTCAAGCAGACGTTCAAGCAAGGCGGCGTGACATGCATCCGTCTAGGTGACTCGACCGTCGAGTACTCGGACCTGTTCCGCTTCTACATCACCACCAAGTACCGCAACCCGCACTACCTGCCCGAGGTCTCGGTGAAAGTGACGCTGCTCAACTTTATGATCACGCCGCGGGGCTTGGAGGACCAGTTGCTTGGAATCGTGGTCGCGCAAGAGCGTCCTGACCTGGAGGAGCAGAAAAACAAGCTGATCGTGCAGAGTGCCAAGAACAAGGCACTCCTCAAAGAGATTGAGGACAAGATCCTCAACATTCTGTCGTCGTCCGAAGGCAATATCCTGGAGGACGAGAGCGCGATCAACACGATGAACCAGAGCAAGAACGTGGCCGACGACATCAAGAAGGAGCAAATCATCGCCGAGAAGACCGAGAAGGAGATCGACACAGTGCGTCAAGGCTACCAGCCCGTGGCGTATTCGAGCCAGGTGCTGTTCTTCTGTATCGACCAGCTCGCCAACATCGAGCCAGTGTACCAGTACTCACTCTCGTGGTTCATCAACCTGTTCATCCTGAGTATCACACAGAGCGACCAATCTCCAGACATCACGCAACGGCTCAAGAACCTGGATGAGCACTT
Source organism: Pythium chondricola (assembly GCA_023337575.1). Taxonomy (NCBI): domain Eukaryota; phylum Oomycota; class Peronosporomycetes; order Pythiales; family Pythiaceae; genus Pythium; species Pythium chondricola. Next base: position 2,967 of record JAADXF010000627.1, on the reverse strand, counting down.
TACCTACTCGCTGTACCGCAACATCTGCCGCTCGCTGCTCGAGAAGGACAAGCTCATGTTCTCCTTCCTTCTCTGCATCTCGATCAAGCAAGGCAAGAACGAACTCGACCCGGCCGAGTGGTACTTCTTGCTCACGGGCGGCGTGGCGCTGTCCGAGCCACCGCCCAACCCGGCCAAGCTGTGGCTCAGCGACAAACAGTGGGCCGAATTCTCGCGTCTCAGTCAGCTGCCAGCATTCCACGGCATCGTGGAAGAGTTCCTCGAGTTCTGCGACCAGTGGAAAGCCGTGTACGACAGTCCTACTGGCCACACACTTCCGTTCCCCGGTCTATTAGGCAAAGTGAGTCCATTCCGACGGCTGCTCGGGCTTCGATGCATCCGTCCAGACCTGCTCGTGGTCGGTGTGCAGCTCTTCCTGGTCCAAGAGATGGGCGAAAAGTTTGTCAAACCACCACAGTTCGACCTCGCGCTCTCGTACGCAGACAGCAACGTGTCGTCTCCGCTCGTGTTCATTCTGTCGCCGGGCTCGGATCCGATGAGCGCAGTGCTCAAGTTTGCCGACTCGCTTCGGCAGAAATGCGAGACCATCTCGCTGGGCCAAGGCCAAGGGCCGATCGCAGAGCGCATGATTGTGCGTGCGAGAGAGGCAGGTACATGGGTGGTGCTCCAGAACTGCCACCTCGCGCCGAGCTGGATGCCCGTGATGGAGAAGATCGCCGAAGATATCAAGCTCGACAACACGCACAAGGACTTCCGCATGTGGTGCACCACGTACCCATCCAACGTGTTCCCCGCTGCGGTGCTGCAGAACGGCGTCAAGATGACCAACGAGCCACCGCAGGGGTTGCGTGCCAATATGCTTGGCTCGTACATGTCGGATCCGATTGGCGAGAGTGGGTTCCTCGAGTCCGTGTCCAACAAAGGCCCCGAGTTCCGACGGCTGCTGTTCTCGCTATGCTTCTTCCACGCTCTCGTGCGCGAGCGTCGCCAGTTTGGTCCACTCGGCTGGAACATTCAGTACGAATTCAACGAGTCCGACCTCAGTATTAGTATCCGCCAGCTCGCCATGTTTGTGGAGGAGAATGAGGAGCTCCCACTGCGCGCGCTTCGGTACTGCACGGGCGAATGCAACTACGGTGGGCGCGTGACCGACGACAAAGACCGACGTACACTCGCGTGTATTCTCGGTCGCTTCTACACGACGGGCATCTTCGACGAAGGGTACTCGTTCGACGAGGTCGGCCAGTACAAGCTGCCCCCTGATGGCACGCACGAGACGTTTGTCAAGTTCATCGAAGATCTCCCCTTGGTGGCACCTCCTGGCGTCTTTGGTCTCCACGATAACGCGACGATCACGAAAGATCAGAACCAAACGATCAAGTTGTGCAGCGACATCTTGCTCACGCAGAGCACGGGTGGATCCAGCAGCAGCAGCGCGATGTCCCAGGAAGACATGGTCGAGGCGGTCGCGAACGAGATCCTGGCCAAGCTACCGGACAACTTCGACATGGAAGTCGCGCAGATCCGGTACCCAGTGCAGTGGGACGAGTCGATGAACACGGTGCTCTGTCAGGAGCTTGTGCGGTTCAACAACTTGATTTCGACGATCCGCAACAGTCTCGTCAATTTGCGCAAGGCGTTGAAAGGTCTCGTGGTCATGTCTGCCGAATTGGAGAACGTATCTCAGAGTCTATTCTACGGCAAGATTCCTGTGATGTGGAGCTCCAAGTCGTATCCATCCCTCAAGCCACTGGGTAGCTATGTGAGCGATCTGCTGGAGCGCATCAGCTTTTTCGGCAAGTGGCTGAACGATAAACCGCCGGTTGTGTACTGGGTGTCTGGGTTCTTCTTCACCCAGGCCTTCTTGACCGGTGCCAGCCAGAACTACGCTCGCAAGTACACGCTGCCGATCGATCAACTAGGCTTTGACCATGAACCGATGCCTCGCAATGACTATTCGCAAAAGCCCAAGGACGGCGTGTACGTGCGAGGGCTCTTCCTCGAAGGAGCGCAGTGGAGCAAGTCAGACAACGCATTGGCCGAGTCAGATCCCAAGGTGCTCTTCTCCCTCGCTCCGGTGATTCTCTTCCGACCAGCTAAGAAGACCGACATCAGTACCCACAAGACGTATACGTGTCCAGTGTACAAGACTAGCGAGCGTCGAGGTACACTCTCGACCACGGGCCACTCGACCAACTTTATCTGCTACATCCGGTTACCGACCACCAAGCCCGAGAGCCACTGGGTGGCCCGTGGTGTCGCCATGCTCTCTCAGCTGGACGATTAGGTAGTTAGATAGGGAGGTGGTATCCATCTTAGATATGAACGATCTGTACATGCCATGAACTCCTTGCCTCTCATCAATCCATTGGTGCACTCCTTGGCCCAGATGGCTACACTCCCAACAAAAACACCCCGTATCAATGACATGGTAATTTTCCGTCCAGAAGATTTCCTTTGGTTCCCGCCAAATCTGCTCGAGTTTCAAAAACCGGTACTCTGTAACTGGCGCAGCAACAACCAACCGCCAGGGTTAGGTTTCGGAATACAAATTCCAAGATATCGGTTGGCGCCATGCCAATCACTTTGCGCGGTCCCGTGAACAAAAAGATGGCGGGGTTCGACACTCCCGCGAGGTTTCATTTTGCCTGCTGGATCCGGTCCAGAGTCCGGAACCATTGTGTTGGACTAGCGCGCCGCTTTCCGGATGCTTTCGGAACCCGTATCGCCGAACCCGCCGGCCGGCGGGACCCGCGATCCGAGGGCGCCAAAAACTTGGCGGGCGCAGCAAGTACCGGTAGTATTGCACTCAATCGCGCGGCGATTCGACTCATCTCCGCTCTCTGCGCATGCCCATTGTTCGACCTGCGTGTTGCCACACAGCCTAGTATTACCAGTACAGTACAGTATCCACCGACAGCACCATGGCCGACGCGCACTCTGCCGACGAGTACCACCACCAGTACG
>JAADXF010000626.1:0-14228 GCA_023337575.1 Pythium chondricola | reverse complement strand
TACGACTACTCGCGCAAGCTCAAGATCAAGAGCAAGGCGTCGAACGGCGTCGTGTTCACGACCGAGGGTGAGCTCGCGAGCAACAAGTCGATTCTCGCCAAGCTCTCTGGTGCGTTCACCCACAACCAGAGCAGTGTCGTGTTCAAGAAGCTCCAGGTCACGACGCACGGTCGCTTGATCACGGAAGCCGAGCTGCCAAACGTCTTCACGCCTGGATTGAAGCTCACGGCCAAATACGAGGATGGCTCTTCGGCCAAGAATGCCGGCGCCAAGCGCGTCGGTGTGTTTGGTTTCGAGTACACCAAGGACAACTTCGCCGTGGATGGCTCGGCGGACCTAAGCACGAACACCCTGAAGGAGTCAGTCGTCTACGGCATTGACGATGTGCTGATCGGCGCGCAGGCTGCGTTCAACTTGGATAAGTCGGCGCTCTCGGACCACAACGTTGCCCTCAGCTACAAGGGCGGTGACTTTGCGGCCACGCTCCAGACCAAGAAGAAGTTCAACGCGATCTCGGGCTCCTTCTACCACCGCCTCTCGAAGGACACGATCTACTCGGCGCTCTTCGACTACGACTTGAAGTCTGGCTCGAACCACCTCACTGTCGGTGGTCGTTTCAACGCTGACCACCTCACGACGTATGCCGGCAAGGTGGAGTCGGATGGCCACGTGTCGCTCGTGCTGATCCAAAAGATCCGTCCGTTCCTTCAGCTCACGACTAGCGCCCACATTGACGCCAAGAACTTCGATGGCGATGCTCACAAGTTCGGCATCGGCCTCACCCTGGGCTAAAGCTGTTGAGCCTCCTCTTAGAGACGAGTACTCCATGTTTAGGGGATCGTGTCGTGTCGCTCGGGTGCGTGCTCGTGCGTTGAACCATGACGCATCCCACATTGTAACATGTTTCATTTCGCCCAATATGTGTCCTGTGCATTGTATTTTAGTAAAATACAAATAGCTTCAAAACTCGAGCAGGACATTCGGGTCGGGTTGCAGTTGTGCTGGGTTGTCAACACGACCCATTCACTTTAGTGACAGGTCGCTTTGGATCGCATTTTTTCTAGAATTGCATTCGACCGCAACAATGAGCACGGCGGACGTGGAGCGCTTCGATGCGCTGTTGATGAACATGGCCCAGACGCAGCGAGGCATCGAACCTTTGCTGGAGACAGTTTTCTCGTTTCTTCGTCGCAAAACGGATTTCTTTACCGGTGCAGAGCCCAAGCTGATCGAGGAGACAGTTTTGAGTGCCGTCCGCAAGCAAGCCGCCCTCGCTGAGAAAGACCAGTACTTGAAGAAGCAGGAAGAAGATGAGAAGCGCAAGCAGCGCGAAAAGAAGCATGCTGAACAAGCTGCAGTGAGCGCGAAGAAGCAGAAAATGACTGAGAAGGAACCAGAGCCGACCCCGCGATTCGAAGAGGTCACGGACGAACAAGCTGCTGCTATCAAAAGCCAACCTGCGTCGCCGATGAGTGCTGACGCGGCGAGTGCAAATCCAGATGCTGAGGACGATGGACCACGTACGTAACGTCAGCGTGGTTTCTAGTATGTATGTGTGTGTGACTCGTTGACTGATGGATGTGCAGCTTTGATCGGCAACGGCGGCCAGACCGACAAGTACGTGTGGACCCAGACGTTGGAAGATGCCCAGGTCAACATCCCTGTCCCCGAGGGTACAAAGTCGCGTCAAGTAACGGTGGACATCACTGGCACTCGTCTTAAGGCGGGTTTGAAAGGTGCCGCTCCGATTGTGGATGGGATGCTCTTCAAGCGAGTGAAGGTGGACGACAGCTTTTGGACGTTGGAAGATGGGAACCGTATTTGCGTCTACCTGCAAAAGGAGAACCAAATGGAGTGGTGGAAGTCAATCATTCAAGGCGATCAAGAGATCGACACGAAAAAGGTGCAACCCGAGAACTCGAAGCTCAGCGACCTGGACGCTGAGACGCGGACGACCGTAGAGAAGATGATGTTCGATCAGCGTCAGAAGGCTCTTGGCCTTCCAACCAGTGACGACATCCAGAAGCAAGAGGTGCTGCAGAAGTTTATGGCGCAGCACCCGGAGATGGATTTCAGCAAGGCCAAAATTAGCTAACCGCGAATGTATTCGATCCTCTCGATCAGAACACACAGTATCTCTTACGCTCTCTCTGGGCCACTCTTGCTTGTTGCAGAAAAAAACAAAAGCAAGATGGCACCTCCGTCCCGGCCCCAGGCTGCTGTGGTCTTTGGATATGACACCCCTGAATACTCGACGTCATCGCGGTCGGTGAATGCAGCCGTGGCAGCCCTCGGTAACGGCGCATTCCCCAGAAACGGGGACTCCAACATGAACAAGGAATGCCATGTTGTGTTTGGTGAACCGGGGAAGAAGCGCGACTTCACATGCGCGAGCACGCAAGTGGATGCCACTGGCGAGCTCTCAAAGTACACGGCGAAACTGAACTCGGATGCCAAGAAGTTTCTCCTGAAGACCTCGTTGTCTTTCGGAATTGACGCGCCCAACTACATGACATCCACGCAAGATGCAACCCGCTACGACAAAGCGGCTGCGAACGAGAGCATCACCTTTCGGAAGGAGCAGCGGAAGCTCACGGGGCCGCGGCCGACACGCGGTATGTCGTACGATGACGAAATTGAGTACGTGTCCGAGGTCAAGAGTCAGTACCTCAACAAGAGTAAGGACTTCAAGCCGTCGATCATCGCTGCCTCCGTCATGAAAGGTTGGTCAAGTCGACGCAGGAGCGTGACGGAGGTCATCTGGTTGTCTGACGTGTGTGTATGTATCGCAGATCTCCGAGCGACCCACTATACACTCGGCAACGAGACGCTTGATTACTCCACGTCGAGCCATACTCGTCGCCTTTCCACTGACGAGTTCATCAAGTACTCCCGTCCAGTGCCACCGCCGCACGATCTACGCAAGTCCTCGGTCGAGATCTCGTGAACACGGCAGGATCGAAGTCATCACTGCAGAGTGCAGTTGAGCTGCATTGCATGATGTTAGGTAACTAATTCTACACATTAAAGCTTTCGCCGCAGCCACAGCTGCCCTTCGCGTTTGGGTTCTCAAAGACGAACTCGGACGAAATGGGCGTCGTCTACACATACAGTAGAAGGTGATTAGCACATTCATTGACAAGGGGCATACACCGGCAAACGAGGCTATCACGCAACGGCATACCTGGAAGTCCATCGTTGTGCCAACAACATGGAACAGCGCCTTCGGCTCGACAAAGACCCGCACACCTTTGTCGTGCACTTCCTCTTCCATAGACTCTTTCTTTTCCGCGTAGTTCATGGTGTAGGACAATCCATTGCAACCGCGTGTTCGCACGCCTAGACGAATCGCAACAGCGTCCGGTTTGTTCGACAGCAGCTCTCGAATTCGCTCGGCGGCCGACTCCGTCTAGAGGCAGATAAACCAAACTCGGGTCAGAACAATCGATTCGTCCAGATCGTTCTCGTCAGCCGCATTGTACGCACGATCTTCAGTGGTGGCGGCAGCTCACGCCGGCGGCGAGTTGGCGCATCCTTTACTGCCGAAGACACCGACATCCATCGCCTCTGAGCTACCGGCAGCGACAGCAGACGTCGGAGTGCGACCATGTCGGAACTCGCTTCTTCGATTAGACGGTGAAAATAGTCTCCGATGTAGCAAGAACACACAAGTCGGTGGTGCGGCTGCGACTGTGATGTGGTTACACAAACGGTTCCACCACGTCACACAAACGATATAAACATGTTAGGAACGTATGTGACCTTGATATAAACGTGTTACGGACTATTAATTGGTACAGCTGCGTTAAGAACGTGTGTATTTGGCAGCTTCAACGCCCATTGCCGAAGAGGTCATCACGAAGCGCGAGGAGTTCGTCACGGCGACTGCGAATAAAGCTGCGCAACACCTCGCCACCAAACTCGAAGTTACGGACAGAATTTATCTTCTCGCGCACGGCCGTTTTCCACTGGGTCACGCGCACAATGGGATCGGTATCGGTTTCTCTTGCGATGGCATCGAGCAACTCTTGGCTCGGCGTCCACTCGAACACACCTTCCGGGTCAAACGTACGCGGTGTGATCTCTGGTTCGAGTCGATCATCGTGAGTTGGCTTTGGATCCACGGATGGTTCTGCTTCCGTCTTGATTGTTCCCTTGGTCGGAACTTCGGTTGCGGTCATGGAGCCGGAGGCTCGTGGAGAGGATATCTTGCGACTCACTCTTCCTAACCATTTCTCCTCCAAATATCGCTCGGTCTGAGTTACTTGGTGATCAAAAAGAACCGAGTCATACACCATGATCTCGGCGATCTGCCCTCGGAAAGCGTTGGTGTCGCACGACTCCTTCACATTACCAAGGCCGAGCATGCCGTGACCAGACACATGGACGGCAAACGACTCATCTTCGTCAGCCCCCAGTAGACTCCAGTCTTCATTGTTTGTCTTGATGTGGACAGCGTGTCGGTGGAGCCTGTAGGTGATGACGGCAAACTCCCCATTCTTGAGTACAGATTGGCTCTCACGCAAGCCGCCTCTGGTATAGAAGGCTGGTTTGCCGCCATGCAAGAGGAATTGCCCGTACGGCTCGTTTCCGAAGAATTTTTGACCTGCATAAGTATCACCGGGCTGTAGCAATCATCGACTTGTCAAGTCAGCAAACATCGAAGCATGGATGAGCGAACTTAACGACTCACTGTCACTTCGGAAGGGGAGACCACGAAGAAGACGGTCACTTGTTCGTGCATCAACTGGTCGTTCAGCCAAGCCATGGGACAAGCAAACGACACGACCGGTCGTCCATTTTGAGCTTCCACCTCAAGTTTGGGACGCTTACTGGGGTCCACCGGGTGAAACACGACCGGGTTTCCGCCTTGGGGCTGCGCGGTGACGCTTCTCCATCTATGGTTTTGCCATCGGATCAGCATAGAGCAGAACAGTACAGGAGGTCATCAAAGAACACATCGTGACGTACAGGTTCACTTCGCAGCCACTCCCGAGAGTTTCACACTCTGCAGGATTGTCGACTTCGACACCTTCGTCTGCTTTCAGCCACATGATCAAGTGATCGATCACGGGCGCTGTCACTGTACCTCCAACATGGTGAGCAGCTTGTCAGATTTGCAAACATGTTCAGTGCTCTCACCTCTAGTGGACTTGTCAACGACAGCAGCTGCCGGCCGCGACGTCGCCGACGCTGTCGGATGAAGCGGGACTGCCGTCTCCTCTGGAGCCACGCTATTCGCCACTGTACGATCTTTGGTCTTCATCCGGCGGAGCAGCTCGACCATGCTTTGCTGACGCTCCTGATCATTCACATGTTGCGCAGATGACTGTGGAGGTGGGGTCGTTGGTGTGGATGCTGGTGTCAACGAGTGTGCTACTGGGTCTGTGGTCAGAGGTGGTGTGGTCGGGTCGTATGTGGTCATCACTTGTGGTTCACTACTAGTTCTGACAGTCCCTTTCGGTGGGCGCGTTGTGGGCGATTCGATCGACTCTCTCCGGAGTTGTGACCGCAGCTCGTGGACCTGGGCAGTCGGCTGGCCGGAAAACGTGCCCTGCGTGTTGGACAGAGCAGACGAGGCCACATCTTCATCCTTATGTCCAAGGTTCTCACTCGCCCGCTCCCGTTTTTCATTATCTGGGTCGGTTGCATGCCTGGCTGTGTCCTGAGAGGGATCACTTGCAGTGGGTCGAGGCGGTAGTTCGAGGAGTGACATGTCTCCTTGCTTGATCGCATGCTCAACCATGCCTGTCGGGGAAGTGGAAGGAAAGTAGAGCGCGCTTGTGAAGATGAACGTGATAATACCAAAGATGTTGATGAGTAGGAACGCGCTGCAGTGGGTGAAGGTGAGGCTCATTAGGTGGTGTGTTGGAAAACGTAAGGGAAACACGTAACCTACCCGATCCATCCGCGGATGGGCAGTGCGCGCGGCGGAGGAGAATCCCGTCTGCGTCGTGGTTGCCACTCCCTGAGCTCTCCATCAGCTCGTGGTGTTACCTTACCCCGCAGATTCATCCTTCTCGCTTTGAAAAGAACTGCGCGATGGTATCGACGGCGCCGTGATGCTGGCTCGTCGGTTTTTCTTCATTGCGAGTCAGTCTATTTATTGCTGCAATGGTGGAGCCCGACAAACTCGATACAAAGACGCCACCACGACATACTATCGAAGTTAGTGCATTGAGCAGTTCCCCGCAGCTGTGGTCGCTGATACACGAGCAGAAGAGTACTATACATCGAAGTCGCGTGTGGGTATGGTGGGTACCAGCAGATGTGGATGTGGCAGACACAAAAGGCACGCAACGGCAAATGCCAGCGAACAAGTATATTGAACAACGCACATATCCTGCTCTGCGCGCCATCAATATCTGCCACATGGATGCCGGTGGGTTGTCTAGTATTCATCCGTCTCGTTCAGCCACTTGTCGAGACCACGCAGCGGCTTGGCGACCTTGAGCGCCTTCTTGTGATCCACGATCTTCGATGGCATGCTCGCCAACGCCGCCTGCACCTTCTTAACGCGATCGAACTCGTTGCGCTGGTACAAGTGGCCCTTTGGTGTTCGCATCACGTGGTGCTTCTGAGGCGCATCCCAGGTCTCCAGCCAGCCACCCTCGCCTTCGACCCACTGACCGGCGAGTCCGTTCTTCTCTGCGTGCTTCTTGACGAGCGCGATCTTCCGGCGCGACAGCAGGGGCTGCTTCCACTTGCCATCGACAAGCTGAGGCTTCATCGCCGCCTCCGCCTCGAGGGCCGACATGCGCAAGAACCGGTTGAGCATCGTCATCGAATTCTGTCCTGCCAAATGCACTTGGTTCCAATCAACTGCCAACCACAGTTCATTCCGCCATCGATAAAATATTTTAGCCAATCAAAGTATATAAATAGCCGGATTTAAGCCAATCCTGAGACCGTACCTATTCGAATGCATACTGTATACCGTGATGCTGGTCGTGACAGCACAAAACGAAGAAATTCACAGAAATGAACCAAGCTGTTGGCGCCAACCCGGCGCTGGCGCTGCCGATGCAGATCCAGGGAGGGCGTGCGTATCCCGTCAAGCCGGGTGGTCAAGAGGAAGTAGAGCCGAAGGAAATTTCAACGGAGCAGATCCAGGTATGTTCTGCACAACTTCGACGAAGGCGAACAAAATATGTCTGACTCGATGTCATTGATTGTGTAGGCGATGCTCGATGAGAACTCTAACTTGATCGTTGAGATCATCAACCTGAACAATGAAATCAAGCAAGCAAAAGGAACGGGACAACAGAGCGAGACCGTTGACAAGCTGGACAAGAAGAGGAAGAAGCTTAACAAGAACCTCATGACCCTGGCAAAATGGGCGGATGAGTCTTCTGACCAGCCACAACGCCCACCACCGCAAGCATTCGTGCCTCCGCAGCAGTATGCTCCGCGCGGGATGCCGATGAACCCGATGGCGATGGCGCCACAAATGGTAATGGGTCACCCACAAATGCAAGTCCCACGCTTCAACCCTGCTCAAATGCAAGCCCAGGCTCTCGCTCAAGCACAATACCACGCCCGAATGTCATCGATAGGAGCACATGCTGCCTACCCAACGACGGGGGCGCCTGCTCCTCGCTACCACGACCCAAGCATGGGATACGGGGGAATAGCTCCACCAGCAGCTCGTCCGATGGGAATGGGTATGTCGGCTGCCTACGCCGGCGGTCCACCAATGGGCTACGCGATGCCTCCTCAAGGATATGGAATGATGGCCCCACAGCCAGCAATGCAGCGAATGCAAAGTGGTCCTGACAGCGGCGCATCCGTGGCTTCGAATCCCTCCAACACGCAATAATAAACATCGTCTCTGCTGCTCATGCGTCTATCTGTGTAAATAGCACACAACGGTGTGTATATATAAAGTATTTTGTGCAACCTTCGATACCAAAACAAATTTGGCGGGAAGTGCCTATGGGTCGCAAGTCACAAGTGAATTCGGCGGCTCTCGCCCCGGGGATGGCGATGGCATGCGACGGCACCGCGCTTGGCCTCATCCACGGAGTTGCGGACACTGTTCCTGAGGTCGATCCCGATACAAGAATGGCGGAACCTGAAGAGATCGACACGGAAGATGACGACGCCGAGTTCGATGATAGAGCACATTGGGGGCGACGACGAGGAAAGACCCTTGGCTCCAAGAAGAAGCAGCCGATCGAAGACAAAATGCAGCCAAAAATCAATCTCTTCTACGTGGCGCAAGGACGAGCGACGCAGGAGTCGGAGCAGGCCGTGGAGAACCATGCGACAGACACCGAAGCGGTAGAGTCGCTGTTGATCCAAGAAGATAACGATGGCAACGGCGGATCAACAGTTGAAGTCTACGTCCAATCTGCATCGCAATCCATGACCATCGAGACTTTATCATCGCAACTTCCTGAAGCGTCGCCGTCGCCGTCGCCGTTGCCGTTGCCACCGCCTCAGTCCAGTGACCTCACGCCGTCCGGCCGCCCAAAGCGTCAGGCCGTGCTGCGAGCCGAACAAGCAGCAAGGCGAGACGCTGAGGCGAGTCAAAGCCTCTTCTTAACACCACCAGCCATCGAGCAACCCAAGAAGTCGGTGGGAGATAGCGAAGGTGACAATATAGCAAGTTCAAGTGGCCGCAAGCGCAAGTTGGAGATGGCAGTGGAAAAAAAGAAAACCACGAATGGAGGAGGATCAGCACCAGCACCGGCTAAAGGACGACCTCCATCGAGTGTGTTCTTCCTCAGCGATCGCGAGAAGCAGGAACTGATTGCGAATGAGGCGGTTGAGTCGTTCAAGGAGCAGTTGCGGCAACAACGAGAGCGAGACCTTGCATTCTACGGCGATCGCGAGGTCAAGAATCCATTCTTCCAAGCACGGCTTGGATCTTCGGCGCAGAAAGCCTTCGAGATCGATGCATCAGATGACACCAGCTCGCAGGTCATTGATCTCTGCTCAACTCCAGATCCATCGCCAGCCAAGTCTGCCAAATCCAAATGGTCGAAGGATGTGCCGTCATTCCCGAATTTCCAGCACTGTTTGGTCCAAGATGAGGCAGTGTCGTGGTGTTCAACAGCCACGCTCTCTTTACCGAGGAAGAACTTGGTCGAAGGTTCCGAAGAGATCATTGTTCTGGACGAAGATGACGAAGCTGTCGATGCACCGTGGACGGCAGAGGATGCAGGAGACAATGTACACTCGGAACTCGCTCTCGATGACGCGTTTTGGCTTCTCTCGACCGCAAACGCCGAGCCGTTGGACTCACTGGCATCGTGCACGAGAGAGGAGGCCATCGAGCGCGTTGCTGAGACGTACACGATCAAAGAGAAGCGCGTGCGAAAGACCCTCACTGCTCTGGAATCGGCTCGTGCAAAGCGACTCGAAAAGGCCCCCAACTTAAGTCTCGTTGACTTGTACACACCGGTGGCGATCCATGGAATGATGGGCAACAAGTCGACGTTGAAGAAACTCTCGGCGTGGTTGGGCGCGTGGAAGACTGGGGGCGACATTCGAGACCGACACTACGATAGTGAACTGTTCGCTTTCGAAGGCGACGACAGCGATGAAGATGAGGATGGTTCACATCTGCTGAAGGTCTTTGTCTTGGAAGGTGAGGTAGGCTCGGGCAAGTCCGCTGCTGTGTACGCGTGCGCCGAAGAGCTCGGGTACGAAATCATCGAAATCAATGCTGGGCAGTTGCGCACAGGGAAGGCAGTCGTGGATATTGCCGGCGAGGCCACCCAGTCGACACGTGTGCTCCATTCAGCCGGCTCGCTTGGAGACAAGGGCAGCAAGAAGAAGAAGAGCAAGAAACAGAGACGTTCCGAGAGGGACCGCGCACGACCATCCCATTTGTCACTGGTCCTCTTCGAAGACGTACGTACCTTGTATGGCAGTTCGTAGCTGGCAGAGAGGTTGTTGATCGCTTGTTGACTTCGGTTCGACCAGGTGGATCTCGTGTTCGACGAAGACAAGGGCTTCCTGTCGACACTCGGCTCCATCGCCAAGCACTCAAAGTGTCCGATCGCTGTCACGTGTCGCCGACGGCCCGATGGTTTCCCTTCGTCGCCGCCATCGATCGTCGAGACTTTGGTCCGGCCCTCACAAGGCGACTTCATGGCGTGGCTTTCACTCGTAGCGTTCCTAGAACAAGTGCCACTGACCCAGGAGCTCGCTGCTCGCCTCGCACACATGTACGAGTGTGACATCCGCCGGTCCCTGCATCTACTGCAGGCGTATCGTCCGCAGATTCAGCACGAATCACGACTATGCCAGTCTCTCGCGTGGAGTTCGTCACCACCAGGCACACAGCAGGAGTCATACGGGAGCACTAGGACTGCTGGTGTCCCTGCATGGTCACGCTCAGTGTTGCGTTCGTTCGACTTGCTTGAGTGCAACTTCTTACCGCTGCTTGATGGAACCATGTGCGCTTCATACCCACGTGACAACAGTACCAAGTCGGCTGAAGTACTGCAACAAGAGTATTCGAGCCTGGGGCGGGTGTTCGAGGTACTTGAAGCGGTGTCGCTGGGCGATGAGTGGGAGACTTCCTCCGAGCGAGTACGTAACCATCGCTTTCACTCGTAGTACTCGACTAGCTGACCGCTGTCATTTTCTCCAGAGCATAGCTGAAGACGGTGATGTTTTCTCAATGGACTTTGTGCGTCACCAGAGCTTGGACCTCCGGATGCTGAGTCTACGTGCGCTATCCACTGGTACCGAGGACGAGCGAACGAAACTATCGATCGCAGACTGCTCGCTGAGCGACGGCATTGTTCGCGTTCTGCAAGCGTCGCGGTTGGCGAACCACAGGTACTGATTGTCCTCGCATGTGGTACGAATGACTTTGGCTCACACATGCGTCCATTATGGCCATGCAGATGTCTGAAATCAACGCGGCTGGCGGCACTCAAGTCCAAACTGGATCTACCTGTGGTCGCCAAGGGAAGTGCGCGTGTAGGTGCCCTGTTTAGCAGTGATTACCTACCGATGGTCGCCCGCATTCTGGAATGCAGCGAGCCGATGCAGGAAAGTCGACGCCGCGCTTCGCGTCGCCACCACTACTTGCGCGAGGTTCTCTCTGACATGTCGGTCATTGATGACATCGTCGAGTTCCACTCGTATGCGATACCGCCGCAGCAAGACGAAATCGTTCCTTCCTCGGCCGATGCGGAAAGCGAGACCGTGGTGTAGTGGGAACACTTGCCGCTTGTATTGAAATACCACACTACCACTACAGCACTATTCAGCTGCCTTCTTGACCTTGTTGCCGGTGCGCTTGATCGCGTTGCCTCGAAGGCGGTGGTCCGCCTTGGTCTTGACGATGTGACTCAGCTGCGCGTGGAATGCAGCCTGTGCAGTTGAAGCAATCTACGAGATGATCAGATTGAGCATTCGCTGGTTTGTTACCCCGCGATGCACGCAGAGCGAGACGTACTACGACACTAAACTTGGTCTTGTGGCTGTTGTTGCCGTACTTGACCGCACGGAAGAGCAGCACGTTGGTGTTGTGCACAGACTTGTCCTTGGGGAAGACACGCGATGCTGTCACTGTCAGATTATAGCAGGAGATGTGAGAGATTGCAGACGGAGCGTCGATGAGACCACCACTACGCACCACTCTTGCATGAGATCGCAACCGTGCCCTTCTGGCCCGCGGGGGAAGGCGCTTCATACAGCGCTGCGATGCGCACTAGGAACTCCTCCGTTGACACCCTCATGCTCGGGACTTGTAGCTGCACCGCACTTTGAGCCTCTAAAGAGTGACGTGTCACAAAATGTCCGTCCGTCGTGCCTACACCTTGCCAAACGCGTAGCAATCATCATGCACGTGCTACGCGGCGGCGACGCAGACACAACCAGTTATATTGAGCCATTAAACGCTACTGTAGCAAGGCGATATCTACACAATCACCGGGCTGAAAGCGAAGACTATCGAGGGTCTTCTCCTCGTCTTTAGACTGGGTGCGATTGATGTTGACCCAACCTGCTTTGCGCATGATCACTCTGCATCATGATGGCCGACAGTCAGAGTATTGGACATGATTTGACTTTCCTGCTCGAACCATGCGTACCGTCCGGTTCGATCTTGCGTAACAATCGAGAAACCCATGCGAGTGTTTGGGCGTCGGGCATCGGCATTCGAGTCTTGCACGAGATCAGCAATTTCTCGCAGCGTTGCGTCCGGCCTAGTGATCATGCATCAAATCAGCACAATGGACCAATGTATCCCCACGGCACTCTGACCAAAGGACTACCATGTGTAGATGTGGAGTTCATTTGGAATCGGCCGTTCCTCTAGTTGTTCATATTCTTCCCTCCTGTCAGCAAAGAGCACACATGAACGATCTTGAGGTTGCAGCCAGTCATTGAAGCTGCATCTTCACTCACCTGTGGTGAGAGCCGACGTTGCAGAACACGCGCAGCAGGAAAGGACAGTGTTTCTCGCGGTTAATCGCCTCCATTTTGGATATCCCCGAGTAGTTTTGCACGCATTTTCATAAGGGAATACATACCTCTGTTGTTAGATATCTCATAACAAAGGTTTAACGAGGCGTTTTTCGTGGTGCTCAATTCGCATCAACAGCAAAGATGGCGGCGAGAAACTTGATCCGCTTCGTGAAGTCCGCCAAGATCTCCTTCGCGAGCTTCGACAACCGAGCCACTGGCGCGTGGTATGTCACACACGTTAAGTCTGGCATCATCGCTCAACTCACTCGGAATATTGGCATTTCTCAACGACAGCGAGCTTTACCGCCAGTTGGCCGCTGAAAAGGTAGCAAACCCCTGCAAGTCAAATGAATGCTGGCACAATTCCACGTGAGCTAAAGATGCTATGCATTTCGTAGACGAAGAAAGCGAACCCAAAGTCGGAAGTCGCATACATCACCACGTTGGTTGGAACGACGCCGACGATCAACATCGAGTTCAGTGAGTGATTCGTCGAGCATTTTCCGTTTGCCAACCTCTGCGATCTGACCCTGTGCTGTGTGTGCGACCCTAGTCGATGGTTCGAAGCAAAAGCTGGAAGTGCCGAACAAGAACGTTCGTGAGATCTTTGATCAACTAGATCTCTTCTGCTCGCAGATTGAGACCAAGTACGAGGAGCAGGGCAAGAGCATTGACTAGAGTAACGAGGTGCTTCCGCAACATTGTTCAACTCGACCTCGCGTTTTTCGGATTCCACAGCCTTCATACGCTTCACTGAATTCGCGTTTCGGAAGCACTGAACAGCCGTATAACAAAGCGTGTAGCATCATGGTAGAAGCACGATAGAGTGACTGGTTCATGTGTGATGCAGCTATTGCGAGTCGATGCCTGCGATGGCTGCTTGCATCCTCGCAATCCCTTCGGGATCATCGGACAATGTCTTTTGCTGCTGTATTCTTTCTAGCGAGAGTTTCAGGACTTGCTCACGACAAGTGCGACTGCATCCTACAACTCATTGTCGTAAGCTCAACGGCAAGCAAAGCCTTCCCATCAAAGCTCCGTACCGCAGACACGCACAATCCTGACCCGCACGTCTTGGCCCTGGAAGTCCGTCACGAACACCAGTGATGTTTCCACCAACTTGCTTTGCTCTCGCGCACACCGTACTACTGCCAAACTCGTAGACTGATCAAAGAAAACCACTGCATTCGCGAGTTGAGAAACAGGCCGATACCAAACAACACATTTGCATCGACAAACCTTGGAAAGCATACTGGAGCATGCCCACACCGTAGTCTCCATAGCTGCGCGCGATTGAGTCTCTTATCGCGGACGCGATATCCTCCTTTTGGGAAAGTAGCCTTCGCGTCTGCGGCGGCGTGTGCACGTCAACCACGAGGTAACGGGTCTTCAGTCGAACCATTGAGCACTTGCACGCTTCACAAATCTCGGGTGTGTTCCTAACTGTTACAAACAAGGCGACTGCGTCGTCCATCAATTCATCGATCTGCAACATGGCTGAAACGATTGCCGTTCCGGGGCAGCAACTCGGCGCTGTGAACCCTTTGCGTGCCGGCCCTGGCACCTACGTGCATAATGGCGCCATTTACGCATCAGTTGCCGGGTCTTGCCAAATCATTGACAATCAAGTCAGTGTTTCTCGAAACGGGAAGTCTGTAGGGTCCTCGCAAGTGCTGCGACTCCTGGACCCAGTGTTGTGCAAAGTGACGAAGGTGACGACACGGCAGGTCATCGTGGACATCGTTTGCGTACGAGAGGAGGTTCTCCAAGAATCTTTCCCCGGTACGATTCGT
>JAADXF010000625.1:0-14238 GCA_023337575.1 Pythium chondricola | reverse complement strand
TTCGTGGGGCCACTAATAATAGTGACTCACTATCCACGACATCACCGATAGTCTTCTGCACATGATCCATTACGGCATTGTGGTTCACAGCAGACAAGCGTACTATCACGCATCGCCACTTCGCCTTCCACGCAATCTACGCAGCAGTGGCGTGGGTATTCCGGTAGTCTTTTTTTTCGGGAACACTACAGGGTAAGGTTATGTTTTGTCTATACTGTATGTAGGGATCATTTTCAAAAATCTTCGTGCACTTCGGCTATCGTAGAGACCGCCGCGCCGCACTGCGCAACAGTGCCATTGCATCCTCTCGGTTAACCGCATCGCATCATTTGAGCCGACTTCCATTTTCGCAGCGTTCCTGCATGAGGAGCTGCAAAAATGCCCCGATTTCGTACTTAATCGGGGCGTATTACATACCCTGAACATATTAATACCCAAAAGCGTGATAATACGTGCCCACAACATGCAGTTTAGAACATACCCTGTATTTTAATATGACTCGCCCTTCTTGTTTGGTGCTCCTCGAGGCACGGTGGCTCCTTAGGTGAGGTCTCGATCAAACTCTTGCACGCTGCTGCCCTTGTCCGACTTGCGCTGGCGAAGTTGCTGCGCTTTCGCTTTCGACACGTACTTGAACTTTGAGACGGGAGGCGACGACACGTGCTCGAGCGTGTCTTGCACACCGTCAAAGCATCGCGTCTTGGTCGGAGTCGTCGTCTCCGGGGCCTGTGTGTCGACTGAACTCGAGTCAACGTCCCGAGCACTGACGAAACTCGAACGGTCGTGGTCGTCGTCAGAAGGGTAGTACGCCGAACCGTCTTGCACGGACAGAGGAGAGAAGAGCAAGCTCGAGCAGCCCTGGACGAGCGGAACCGGGTTGCGTTTGGCTGGATCCGTGTCGGATTCATCGCTGCGTCTTGTCACGAGTGGGGGACGACCAGTGGTCACTGCGGTGTTCGTGTCAGTAGGCCCTTTGCCCAGACGACCATCGTAGCAGCCACTACCGGTACCATCGAGAGCCACGGAAGTCGCAGGGAAATCTGGCCGAAGTGGTGGTGTTTGTGTCGGCGACTCGAGCGTTGGGGTCGTATCAGCGGTCACTGCCACATCTAAACGGTGAGCAGGCGATGAACCTCGACTGGAGTGTCCTGTCCGAGCCCTGGACGACAAGAGTGGCACGACATCTTCAAACGTCGCAGCTCCAGTATCGACAGTGACTGTTGAGACGGACGGAGAGAATGTTGACTCGACGCTGTAGCTCCCACGACGCCGAAGCCCTCCAGTGATATGCTCCTGGATTGGAACGGAATGCTGCCGGCGAAGCTTCCCCTTCGCCTGTTTCGCAGCGAGAGCCTGGGCAAATGGTGTCGCTTTCTTGCCCTTTAGCACGGATGAAGTCGACACCATATGCGGAGGCGACCCAACACCACTCGGGGAAAAGGCTTCCAAGGATGGCCGCTGCATTGACGCACCTATCGGCGTCGCAGCGCCTGGAGGTCGACGATATCGTGGCGACAGCGCATGCAGAGACACTCTCACAGTCGTGTCTGCGGCAGTGGAATAGCTATCAGGAAATAGTGGTGGTCGCGTCTTTGGTCGAACACGGACGTGAAGAACTTCACTCGGGAAGATGTGCAAAGGCGACACGATCTCGGAACCGTCCGAGGCAGTCAGTTCTGAACAGCAACAACCATTAGCGTCGAGTGCTATGTAGCTGATAGCTAGCATTGCTTACCCTCGATTGTGTGGACACGAAGCATACGCCTCAGGTTGTCGTACAAGGCCCGCTGATTCCATGCTTTGTTGACCACGAAGCGAACTTTGCGAGGGTTCTTCAATCCTTCGACGATGAGGGACACGCAAACGCAGTCGTCAGTCGTCACATCCATCGACAACCGGCGCCTCACGCGATCCACGAGCGGTCCCGATATGACTCGATACATCGCATTGGAGAAGATACTCGAGTTGGGGCTCTTGGTGTTGTCTCCGTCGTAAGTGACTGCGTTGAGCTGCTCTTCCTTGCTGTCGTCCTCGTCGCCAAAAGTGGAGTCGGTTGTACTCATTGGGTCGTCCATCCCCAGATCATCTTGATCGTAAGCGCGCAGATCCTCGGACGCTCTGCTGTTGTCATCTTGCGCCGCTTGAATGCCATGATTCGAGACATCGTACGCGAACGTGACGGCACACACTGTCAGCGGGCCGAAGATGACACCCTGCGTTGCATGGACAGCAATTGAGTCACGCTGTGTGTAGATGCCGAGAGTTATCGTGATCACTTACCTCGAAGCCGAACACGTACACTCCAAAGACAACGCTCAGAGCGGAGACGTAGGAGTTGAGTGCCACGATACTCTTTTCGTACAGCATCTCGTCCAGCATCGTGAACGCGAAGTACTGAACCGCAAACAGTGCGATCGCCTTGACGAACGACGAGGTCACCCAGATGGAAATGACCCACGGGAGGCACACGAGGTATGGTGGGATGATCGGCACGATCGAGATGAGGAAGGTAAACGTCGTCGCGAGGTACACAAAGTCCGCATTCTGGAGCGAGTGAACACAGCACGTTAGCCCATCCTGTATAGTCAAAACTACTTCAAGCCACGTACCACGATGGTGAAGGAGACGAGTGTGACGAGCGCGTGGAGACTCGACATCTTTAGTGGCAGAAAGAAGACGCCCTCGACGACTTTGCGCAATGAATGCGCCACGTGCGGTCGCTTGTCCACCTGGATCGGCAGCAGATCTTCCACAAAGCGCTCGATGGGGTCCCAGTTGGTGCACAGCAGGTAGAACAACGACGAGATGAAGAAGAATGCTCGAATGCCCATGCTCACAAAGGCAATGATGAGCGTGAAGACGAGGAACACCAACTGCGCCACGGAGCCGAACGCGATCGAGCTCACTTCCAGGCCTTTGGCTGTCCAATCCGTGAGCTGGACCGAGGTCAGATTCACCGAGTCGACCTTGGCGTACGCGAGCGCGATCGCCTCCATCAGTGTCATATTGCTGGGCAAACTGAGCGTGGAAAAGAGCGGCTCGCTGGCGGTCGAGTTGCCATCGCCAACTTTCGGATCGAGGTAGTAGGTCTTGACGAGGCTCTTGAGTGGTGGCCACCACATCGTTTCGTTGTAGTTCTCTTCGACGCCACTCAGCGCTGCAGAAATCATCGCTCTGCTGTTCGCGACCTGCTCGCTCCACACTTCCCGGGTGCGTTCATCGTTGATAAAGTTTGTCTGCACCCAGTTGCTCAGATCCGACGCAGCACGACTGCCCTCCATGTAGCTCTCTGTCCCCAAGTAGAACATCACGAAGATTCCCTAGGTATACACATCCCACGATGGTCATACTATTATACTGTCGTCATGGTGTGCCACTTGACCACGGCAGGTTTGCAGCGAGTACGCACCGTGATGAAAAAGCCGAGGATCAGCAGCATCGACACGAGCACTTCGTCCGAGATGAAATACCGGTAGTAGAACACGCGGCGATCCAATATCTTGATCAGCGTCAGCACCACGATCCACACGCCGATCGACGCATGAAGAAACGAGACCCACGAGTACGCCCGCATCCAAATCGAGACGGCGCCTACCATCGAAAACACGAAGATGCCGTAGTTGAGAAACAGCTCTTTCGCCGTGCGCCGTCCACCGCGTGGGTGGTACAAAAAAATCTCGCACGACTTGACGAACACGCACGTGAGGAAGCCCTGTGTGGCGCAAAGTACAATGGGTTAGTCCTCGCCTGACTGGAGGCATTCGCCCCCCACGTACACGTCTATCGACTTCTGCGTCGTCGCTCAGGTACTGAAGCACGGATATGACATTGTTCTTGGCCTGCCGCAGTGCCTGGCTGAAGAGAATCGCCCACACAATCAAGCGCAGGTAGCTCTCGAACAGGAGGAAATTGAAGTAGATGATGAGGATGATCAGCGCCGTCGACAAGTTGCCGATGATCTACAAAGGTCAGCCGCCCGGTGCACGCACAGCTTTAGTGGTCACTTGTGAATGCGATACCCACAGACACACACGGCGCATGCGCGTACCTGCGCGAGGATCGCCTCGACAAACTCGGTCATGGTGTTTCCCCAGCCTCTCTACTATTATCGTACTTGTAATAGCGATGGTTCGCAACGTCAACTTCCACGCAAGAAACGCGTCGATGATGACGCTGGACTAAAACTGTTTAAAACAGTTTTAGTCCAGTGTCGTGATCGACGCGTTTCTCGCGTGTGTTTTAAAGGGGTTAAAAAACAAACAGTAGTCGAGTGTTTTACACACGGAGGTGTTTGAAACAAGAACTGTGGAGCCATGTCGAAAACGAGTAGCTCCCAATGTGAGGTACCACGAGTTCGATATAGAAATTCTCAGTCCGTGCACGCATTCGTCAGAGAGTGGAATTAGAAGAACAATAGCTCCTTGACGGCCTCCATCTCGCGCTGCTCAATCGACTTTTCCTCCTGTGGGGTGCCTGAAGGATGCAGTGGATCGCTCGAGTGGACCGGGGAGACTGGCGATCCGAAGCTATCTGCAACGAGACCAGGGAGAGGTTGACTTGATGGCACTGAGCCTTGATCCAGACCAGCATTCAAAGGGATTGAGTTGAGGCCTCCTGGGGTCGATGGAGATTCCGCGACCTGTCGCAAGCTTGAGTCGTTGAGATCGCTTCCGTGTAGCGTCAGACCTTCCCACATCTGCGAAGCACGCTTCTGGGGACTATGCTCGGAATCGAGCTTATCCGATCGAAGGCTGCCTCTTGTTGGTGAACGGGTCGGCGATGGAGGCCGCATGCTTGACTCGGCTCCGAACACAGCGTCCTGGATCCCAAATGTTCGAGCAAGGTCGTGGAGGCTGAGCTGCGCTGGTTTTTCTTGGGGTGGATTGGTGTCACCCTGCTTCATGGTCGTATTTGACTCTGATGATTGATCTGTTGCGTTCACGATCTTCTCGACTTCATACATTCGAGCCATATCCCACGTGGTTTGAACCCCTGCGGTCGCTGAGGGAGGAACAACGATCTCCTCCACGGTTGATCGGCGGCGAGAAGGACATGAAGCCGCCTGAGAGGATCTGCGACGCTCTTGTCCAAGCCGGAACTGGAGACGGGCTTTGATCTTGTCCATCCCTTCCATCATCTTCTTGATCTCAACCAGGTCCTGCTCAACGAGAAGATGCTTGGCTTCCATCCCAGCCGTTGACTCCGCATCTTCTTCATCACTATCTTCACTCACATCGTCACTAACATCCTCACTCTCATCTGCGCTCTCGGAGCGCTCGTCGTCGTCATCCGAGTCGTCTCGTCGCCGTGGCATCGTGCTCTCCTTTGGCGTCGTTTCACAGCCCACGTTGCGATCGTACTTTAAAGCAACGTCTGTTTACTGGACGCGGATTGGTTAAAAAGCATGGATACCAAGTTGAAGTCGTCGCATTTCAGCTCTCGGTGCGAGGATGAAGCCATTACTCGCTGCTTCGTCGCGTGGTAGCTTCACGCTTCACACGACGCACCGACGCGCTCAAATGAGATGAATTGCGGTGGATCGCATGACCAGCATGACGGGCTTGTCCACTGTGTGAATCAATAACTGTGTTTTGTCTCTGTTTTGTTGGTGACGGAGTTTGACCTCTACTGTACTAAACAGCATACACTACCGGCATGCATGGACGTCCACATTGCCCACAACATCGGATACAGGCGGCGGCAACTCTGGAAATAGAGGCCTCATTTTCCAATCTCGATTCCTGAAGTCTAAACGCGGCCACAGAAGTGTGGCCGCGGACCAGGCTGGACTCCGGACTCTGCATAGGAAGGATACACTTTGCTCCACTTGATTGACGGATATCCGCACGCTCAATCCTGATGGTGTGCGGTGACTCCTCCTTCCATACCATCCAGTGCATCCAGCTGACGGTGTCCCTGGAAACAATCCAGGCTTGCATTGTGCTGGCAAGACGATTGTCAGATGTCCAGCGCGGCACCTGTTCGTGGCGCGCTGCCGGCTCCTCTGCCACTGGCAGGGCCAGCGTACAAGCCACCTGGAGCCGACCACCACAACCTAACGACGTGTTCCCACCTTCACAACCACACCACAGGCCATCTTGACCAGCTGCTTTTGAGCCATCCGAATAGCCTGGATGTGAGAGATTTCATTGGATCCACACTCCCCTACCCCGTCCGCTGGTCTCTTCCATTAAGCCCTATCCCTAAACGACAGTGTGGCGTTGCCGTCTCTTTCTAGGTTGCCTCCACGCCTCCACGCCTCCACAACTTGGTATTTGTATACCCGTCCTCAAAGCTACCGAGCTGCTGCCACGTTACCGTTGACAGCGGCGTCTCTCGCTTCAATTTCGGCAAATTAAATACCCTTTATTATATGTTCGTATCCTTTATACATATTGATACCATTTGACCTGTATAAACAAATATACCCGCGCATACCTGTCACTCAGCGTCCTCTCCCAGCTCACAATCCAGTCCACTTGCTCGACGCTGATTGGCTCAATCGCGATCGAGGGAGAGCCGAGGAGCTCCAAAGGGGAGAGAGCGAGCGACCACGCGAGCGCTATGCCCCCTCCCGCCCTCATGCCACCTCGCTCACTCTCGAACCTGCCGTCAACGCCAGAGACGCCAGAGCAGCAAGACCTCCACGGCCGAGTACTTTCCTCCATCCACCTATTACCATGAAAACCTCTGGAGTCCTGCGTTTGCTGGTGCTCGCCGCCACTGCCGCCACTGCTTTTGCACAGGACGCTGTCGTTGCGGAAGGCCGCAACCTCGCGGTCGCTGCCGATGCGGCCGCCGCTGTGGTGCAGACTGTCCACTCGGCGCATGTGTCGCGTGTGCTCCACAAGAAGAAGCACGTGGAGACGGAGGCGCCTGCCCCTGCCGAGGAGGAGGACGAAGAAGAGGAGGAGACGGAGACGGAGACGGAGACGGAGACGCCAGCGCCAGCGCCGACCAAGAAGAAGCACCACAAGAAGGAGGTGGCGGAAGAAGCTTCGCCCGAGCCAGCGCCTGCCCCGGCACCGACCACGACTGCACCGCCAGCGCCTGCCCCGGCACCGACCACCACTGCGCCGCCACCGGCACCGACCCCCGAGCCGGAAGTGGAGACGCCGGAGCCGACCAAGAAGAAGAAGCACCACAAGACCGAGGCGCCTGCGCCTGCCGTTGAAGAGGAGACCCCGTCGCCGACCAGCGAGGGCGTCAACGACAAGCGTATCAAGGGCTACAACAACACGGGTGTGATCGATGGTTCGTCGGAAGGCACGGCGGAGATTGACAAGATCGATCTGCGCAACGCCGACGAGTGGGTGAGTGTGTACAGCGACCCGCCGCTGCTCGTGATCAAGGCCTCGCTGTACGCGTTCATCGCATACAACGACTCGCGTGTCTGTGACTCGTTCAACATGACTTTGAACGCTGTGGAGCAGAAGCCTGACGGCAATGGCACGTTCTCGTACCACGTGGTGACCTACATCAACTGTACCAAGGACAGTGTGGATGAGACCCCTGGTCGCTTTGTGCTCAACTTTATCCCAGAGGGCAAGCGTCTCTTGCTGACCGAGTGTGGCCACCGTGAGGCGGGTGAGATTGTCAACTGGCTCAAGATCAAGGAGGAAGTGCCAGAGTGCATGACGCCCCACGAGCGTAAGAGCTTCCTCGCGCAGCCAATGAAGCACGTCCACGCGTCGAACGGCTCGACCTCGGACGTGGCGCCATTGCAGACCAACTTCCTCGCGCGCCTGGAAGAAATGGACGCTCGTGAGGTGGCGATCGCGGGCTCCGCCACGGTTGCACTGATCGCGGTGATTGTGGTCATTGCCGTGTTTGTGATGCGCAAGCGGAAGGCGCAGCGCGACCTGGAGCGCACGATCGCCGGCGCCAAGGCCGAGCACGCCGACGACGAAGACGACAAGAGCGAGAAGGACGAGGACGCCGACGAGAAGAAGGAGAAGAAGAAGACTGGCGACGAGGAAGGCTCGTTCGTCAACTCGCCGGCCGTCAAGGTCTAAGCACCTGCGTGCCTTTCTCGCTCTTTCTCTTTCAATTTGTCGCTGTCCTGCGTGAGCACCTAGAGATGCGCCAAGATTTGAGTGTGCCATATTCTGTTCCAAATACTACACCAAGTGCGAAATGACCCCTTGTTGCTTTACGACACGACTACGTAGTACTACTACTGATAGCAGCACTATAGAAGCGCATGGTGCCATCGTACGAGGCGGTCACGAGCTGTGGGTACAATGGATTGAATGCCACCGTGGTGACCACGTCTGTATGGCCGCCAAGCTTGGCCAGCCCGCGGCCCGTGCGCACGTCGTACAGGTACGCGTGGCGGTCCTCGCTGCCCGTGGCCACGTAGCGCATGCACGGGCTGAACGCGACGCCGAGCGCGTGGACGCGGTGCGCGTGCTCGCCAAAGCGCATGACACAATTGTCGGCACGGATGTCCCACAAATGGACGGCGCCCCCGGGGGCACTGCTCAGCAGCAGGTCGTAAAAATTGGCCGGGTGGCTCGCGTAGCACGAGGCGCGCGGCAGTGCGAGGGCCGAAGCCGCGCGCGCGTGCGCGTCGCGGATCACGCGCGCGGTCTTTCCGACCGCGGCGTCCACGATGCGCAGGGACCGGTCCGAGCCGGCGAGCAGCACGGCAGGCGAGAGGAACGACCCGTTGACACACGCCATGCTGGTGACGCTCTGCATGTCGGGGAAGAGCCACTGCGCGGCCTTGGCCACGCGGCTTTGGTTGGAGACAAAGAGCGGCAGCTCCCTCTTCGTTGTTGTTGTCGTTGTGGCGGTGCCATGGCTGCGCTGTGTTTGGACAAAGGTATCGTCGATCTCAAACTGGTGGAGCCGCACGACGTTGCCACTCGCCGAGAGGAGAAACTTGTCCATATAGAAGAAGCGCGCGTCCACCATGTCGGGCTTGGTGGTGGCCTTGGCGCTGCCCATACTACTGTTACTAGTCGATGCCTTGGGCGCCGTGGTCTCGAGGGTGATGGCGGCGACGTCGCAGTCCATGTGCCACAGCCGCGCCGTCTTGTCATTCGAGGTCGTGAGCAGCAGGCGGTTGCTGTGGCTCCAGTGGACCTTCTTGACGGCGTGGTCGTGGCCAGCGAGCACGGCGCCGTCGCCATGGAACTTGCTGAACGGCAGCTTGGAGACCAGTGCGAGCTGGTCGCTGCCCGCCGACGCCAGTAGTTTGGCGTCGCCAGAGAACTCGACGTGGTGGATCGCGCCGTGGTGCAGAGTGCGTGGTGGCAGCGCGTGCTTGGGCTGGAAGTGCTGCAGTAGTCCGCACTGGGTCGGGTACTCCTTCAAGAACGTCTCCACCGACGACGGCTTGGGTGGCGATGCCTTGGCCTTGGCTGCTGGCAGTCGCTTGCCTGTGAAGCGCGAGGTGGAGCTCGTCGGCGGTGGGCCGTAGCCAGAGGATTTGATGCGTGTGCGGAACGTGATGGGCTGGTCCGGGATCTTGCTGGCGGGCTTGGCAGTGAGTGGCTTGGCGATGGCCAGCGGCGGTAGATTCAGAACACTGTGTGGAGGCGGCGGTTCCGACGCGAGGACCGAAAAGCGTTCGTATGTGGAAGGCACTACAGATGATGCTGACGGGGTGGAGTCGGCCTCACTGGTCTGGTTGTTAAAGGAACGAGTAGGAGACAGTGTGTGGCCCCGGTCCCGTGCGATCGCGGTGCACACCATGGTGAAGCACGGGAGAAACGCACTGACGATGCCACAGTAGAGCATGTCCGAGCCCTCGGGCGTGTGGAAACTCAGCTCTTTAGCCACCGTGACAGGATCAAGTGGTCGACTGGAATCCTCGCTCTTGATGGGCACCTGCAAGTCGTGGAGCACCCTCAGTTCGAGCGAGAAGGCGTTGATCGACAGCAGCGTGGTCGGCGTGGCCACCACGAGATACTGGTCGCGGGTGAGTAGTTCCTTTACGCCATGAGCATTGAAGGTGGCGGCTGGTGAGGAGTCGTGTGGCTCCTCACGGTCGCTGTGTGGGTTGTCAACGCACAGGTACCGCATCCCGAGCACAGGGTACGCCATTTCTGCGACGTGTGAGCCGTCGGCAGGCAGCCCCACGGATCGCCGCCGCTCACTGAGATCATTGTAGCTCGCACGCATCGGGTTGTTGGAGATGATGGCTTGGATCTGAGCTGTTTCGTGGGCACGGTCACTGCGTGCCCACGGCGGTAGAGAGCTCACGACGTTGGGAGATTCCCGTGCGATGGCTTGCACCTCTTCCTCTCTCTGATAGGGATTGTCCACATCCACACGTGAGAATCGGACCGGGTTCATGGGGCGTCCTAACGATACACGTACCAGCTTCTTGCGGGTGAGCCTCCTCATGAACGAGTCAATAGTCAGCGTCGCGTGCTCGCGGGCAAACGCCTCGTGCAGAGTGAAAACCTTGACCGTCCCATCACCAAAACCGACACTGAAGTCCCCCGTCGATGCGTTTATCGCTAGCGAGAGTATCGGGAAGGCAGAGAGCACTGCGGACTGGAAGAGGAGGCTCTTGGCGGCCAGGTCCCAGATCTGTTGTGTGGAGATCATGGTGAGATCCCACTATATATTTTTCGTGAGTACTCCACGCATACCCACTTTGAATGTTCGGTCCTCCGAGCAAGTGAAGAGCAAGTGCTGCCGCAGTGGATGGAACTCACACGTGGTCACCTACTCAGTCATAGCAATCACAGTTCGATTTGGAAATGCATAGACACCACTGTAGTTGTAGTGCAACGCACCTTGCCGACGTGGCCTTCGAGTGTTGCGAGGAGCTCCCCCGAGTGGATGATGCGCACGTCCACTTCACGATCACACGCGACTGCTACGAGCGTTCCTGTTTGGTCAAATGCGAGGCAGCTAGGCTCGTCAAGTGGTTTGTCGATGATCAGTTTCTGTGAGGCTCGAAACTGGTCGTCGAGGTGCCACACCATGATGCTACTCCACCATGCGGCATCAGTTTACTCGTATGGGCACAATCAACACTGGCGACATACGCACCGATCACTGGATCCTGACGCGAGCAACAGATCCGGTGCATCGTGGAACGCATGGAATCGGAGGCTGCTGATGCGCGCGGTGTGGCCCTGCAGCTCGATCTCGCGTGCTTCAGTTTCAGGTCGTAGCTCTTCGGCTCGTGGCCGCAGGCTCGGCCATTCATTGGGACGAATGCATAGAACCGGCGCTTCTGGCAGCTGCAGCGCGAACGCAGTGCACCGCTGTGTGCTATCGCACGCCGAAATGGCTGCGTCCGGGCGCGATTGCCACGAGAGCTCCGGCACGACTTGCATTTGTCGGAACCGATCAGGTTGAACTCGCCATTTTCGAACCGCGACGGTTGATTGGATCAATTCTGTACTTATCTAAGCTATCTTACTTGACGATGATTGGACGATAATATAGCATTATACACCAATCAGAGATGATTAGCTCGTGGAAAACGAGTTCGAAAATGGACATCGATGGCGCGGACGCCGTCGACACGGCCCCCGTTGCCGTCTACATGGACGCCCAGGTCGCAGCGGCCGCCGCGCAACCGGGAGATCCACTTCCTCTCATACTTTTCCAAGAGTCTTCTGCGTTCCAGCGATCGATCTATGAGTATTTGGGGCACCACGAAGTGGGCAACCAACCACCGCCCGCACCTTCCGATGGTGCTTGTGTCGCGCAAGAAAACAGCGACGAGAGAGGCGTTTCGCCTCCACCTCCCCACATGCCAAATGGTCGATCCAGATCCGATGAGAACGTGGCGCCGACGGACGTCCACGAGATCTTAGTGCACACCAAAGAGATGCGACTTCCTGGGTATGTGCCACAGCGGCAGATCACGAATGAGAGACACCTAAGAGAATCCATTGCGTATATGCAGAGCGCGACAGCCAACGAAGACGATCAAGGAGAGCAGAACCACGGGCTTGAGATCACTGGATGTGGCGCTGGCCGAGGCGAGAATCATCACGGAGAACGTGTACGTCCAGCGCAAGCCACGCACCTTGGAGCCTGTGAGTCACGAGCACGTTTGCCCACTGGCGGTCGATGACAATACTGAATGCTGCGTGTCGACGCAGGAGGAAGTACCCGTTTGCATCTGCCGTCCGCCCGATCGAGACGGTGTCCTGGGGTGTCTCGAAGACTGCGTGAACCGAGCGGTATGTCCGTGAGTCTTATTTGACCCACTGATCACACCGTCGATCCTGACAACGTTCGTTTCTATCAGGCGTTGATCGAGTGTCACCCTGATTTCTGTCCATGCGGTGACCGATGCGACAACCAACGGATACAGCGCGGCCACATGCCCGAGGCCGAGATCATGGACGCAGGTAGCAAGGGCCTCGGCATGATCACCAAGCAGCAGATACGAACCGGCGAGTTTGTCGCCGAGTACTTGGGCGAGATCGTGACCGAGCAGGAGTACCATCTGCGTCGGCTGGTGTGTTGACTACCGCTTTGCGTTTGTCGTTTGTATGATTGGCTCATTTGGAGTCTGTCGATAGCGGTACCACCACGAGAAGCATCGCTACATGATGGTACTGAGTGGTGGCGAGGTCATTGACGCGACGCGCATGGGCGGTCTCGCGCGGTTCATCAACCACAGCTGCTACCCAAACTGTGGCGTCGAAAAATGGGAGGTGAATGGCGAAGAGCGATGCGCCATCTTTGCCCTGCGTGACATTGAGCCGGGCGAGGAGGTGTCGTTCGACTACAAGTTCCAGTCGTTCAGCACCGAGGTACACTAACTACGCTGGTATGATGACGGGTCGTGGGTTCATTGCTTACCGACGGTACGGGTGTCAACGACACTGTACTACGATGGCGTAGGAGGTCAAGACGTGTCTGTGTGGCGCCGAGCATTGCCGCGGGTATATTGGAGGCAACAACCGAGCGGGCAAGCAGCCTCGAAAGGCGAGTGCTGCACACACCCTAGCAGCCAGCGACCGGTCCAGGCGGCTTGACCCAATCACGAAGAAGGGCACATCAAGTCGGAAGGTGGGTGGGTGGCTTGCTGGCTGGTGTACAGTAGTAGCGTGATCTCGTACTGACCAGTCTGCTGACGATACGGCGGTTGTAGACATTTGAGCTAGCGCTGGACCGCATGTACCACATGATCGCTGGCCACCGCGCGTTCACCAAGCGCGAGATTTCGATGATGATCGACTCGCGGCTGCTGCTACGAAGGAACCTGCAGCGCCACCTCGACGACAACATGCGGTTCCTCTGTCTCGAGCCCTATTTCATGTTTACGGCCGAAGACGAGAGCGAGTATGAAGACATGCCGCCGGTGTTCACCCTGCACGAGCTCCCCGACTACCCGGCCACGCTGGCTGCTCGCGCCAAGGCGACGCAGCAGCAGCGCCTCGAGGAGATCATCGAGCGGATACGAACACGTGTATAGCGTCTTGTGTTTGTAACATGGCGTTGGCCCATCGCCGTCGGAGGAAGAATGAAGGACGGCTTCGTTTGCAGACGGCGGCTGTCCATCCACAGCAGCACCAGCACCAGCGTCGCCCTTGGCGCTGTGGAAAATATATGCATCTAGCGTCGCCGCACGCTACAGTACACCCATTGATCGATCAGCAGACAGACGGAGGCGATGCACGTTGTTGATGCATCCATTCGCCACATGTCAGTGGCTCCTTCGTCATTTTCAACCAATCAATATGCTCTCCCACCGTATAACATCCATCTATTAGCTATAATCCGGATATGTACTTGCTTTTTAGCCAATCAGCAAGTGTCTGATCACCAATTTTTGCGTTCCAGTTGCTGCCCACCTTGCTTCGCACAACAGCAGCACAGGCACACAGAGCAACCAAAAGCCGAGGTCTGCGCAAGAGAGCGCGCCCTCGTCCACCGAGCTCCGTGCCGCCGTCGCCGCGCGTGAACGCCCACCCACCCGCCCGCCTGCTTGCCACCACAGTACAGCACCTCTCCTCCGCCTGTCGCTGAGCAACCAGCGACAGCGAGTCTTCTTCTTCGCTGCACCGTCGCTGCCAGTGCTTTGACCGCCCGACACCTACAGTACTCGTACCGAAGTAATACCTGTCCAAACAATGGCCATGTCGGAGAGCGTGCACGACGCGAGCACCGACGACGGCATCCGCGTGCGCGGCGCGCCGCCCACGGACGACGTGCTCTTCGCCGACGATCCGAGCGACGCGGTCGTGGTCTGCCGCCCCGCCACGGGCGCCGCGCCGCCGCGCAACACCAACGAACTGCCCTACCAGT
>JAADXF010000624.1:0-14253 GCA_023337575.1 Pythium chondricola | reverse complement strand
GGGCTCAAAGCGAGTAAGAGCGGCTTGTGTCATATACACTTCAAAGATTCAAAAGAGAGAATGTATAAGAAGGAGCTGAGAAAGATGCACGAACGCGTTAGATATTATAATGAGAAGATAAAAGATTTTCATAGAAAATTAGAAATAATAGATAGAATGGATTTCATAAAAATGAGCCTTATAGATATCGCTGGCCCAAACACACCATTTAAAGATATCGTTAAAGATAGAAGCCACGAATTTGAATTAGAAGAATTATTTGATGTGCCTTTCAAGAGAGTAAAAGAGGAATATAACAAGCTACTCAATGAGCGGAATACGATCTGTCATAAATACACGATGCGGGATTGGGGAAACGATGTTCGGTTCAATCGTTCAGCTCTACGATCAGTCTAACCTATAATTAACATGTTTTAAGCTACATTTTTTTTTCAACTAAAATAGTATGTTTTGATTCATATAAACACAATGCTTCCGAATTTTAGTTCTCTATCACAGCGTCAAAGCAAGTTCGCCGTCGCCACGCTCGTGGCTATCTCTAGCACCGTCGCTTCCGCTTGCCCCGAGGTCGAGCTCGTGTACGCGCGCGGCACGCTGCAGCCCCAGGACCTGGGCAATATTGGCAACGCCTTCTACAAGGAGCTGGTCAAGGCACTACCGTCCAAGAATGTCACGGCCTATGCGGTGGTCTACCCGGCGGCGTTCCAACAGGATGCCGGCCCTGGCGCCACCGACATGTCGCGCCGCCTCATCGCGCAAGCGACCGCGTGTCCGTCCACGTCGTTTGTGATTGGTGGCTACTCGCAGGGCGCGAGCGCCACCGTCATTGCGATCGGCCTCCCCTCCGACTACGGCACGGATGAGACCATCCCGGGGGCGTTGGCGCCGCGAATCAAGGGCGTGATCACGTTCGGCAACCCGCTCGACGGCAAGAAGCAGAGCATCGCCGAGCTCAGCCCACTGTATGGAAAGAAGGCCGTTGAGGTCTGCAACAACGGCGACCCAGTGTGTGGCAACGGGTTCAACTTCTTCGCGCACCTCGCGTACGCGTCCAACGGCAGCGCCGGCCCCGCCGCCGCCAAGATCGCCGCTCTCGTGCTGGCCAAGTAGGAACTGTCAGGAGAGCACTGTGTGGCGTAGGTCGTTTGACGAGTCCTGTTGGTCATAATGGACAGTAATGGCCGCAAGAATGCATACATATCAACTGGTGTGATCTGTCTACGTGGGCATCCGCATTCATTTGGTGGAGACTCCGTGCTGTGCGTTGTTCGGGGACGATCGTCACGTTATTAATACCACTTGGCGTCCCAACGATCTGCTGGAGTTTTGACAAGCAAGAGTGAATGTATTGTACATACATTCCCGATGGGTTTCCATCATCCGATCTGCCTTGAGTTTTCGGAAGGAACAAAATGCAAAATCCGATGCAGATTTCGTAATTTTACAAAGTTATCGGGTAGATGAGCACCGTGTTTTACACTTGTGGCGTGGATCGCGCATCAAGCGTGTGGTGAGTGCGCTCTTCCTCACTCATCAGCTGCGTCGCCAAAAGCTCTCTTCACCCCTTCGCCTAGTCAGTCTCGAATCCGACGACAAGCGCCGACACCAATGGCGGGCGAGCGCACTCCTCTCTTCAGCACGAATGGCACCGCGGCGCGGCGCGACCAAAAGCGCGTGTTCTTCGCCAAGGTGGCGGCCGGACTCGCGCTCGTCGGCGCGCTTGGCGGCGTCATTTACGCGACCACCAAGTCGGACGCCGACACAACGATCCCAGTGGCGCCGGCGGCCGTCGTTGGCGCCAACATCACCGACGCCAACTGGTTCTGCGGCGAGCCTAACTTTGAGGCGGACTATATCAAGCTAGCCAACAAGAAGGGCGACGATGAGTACTTTTACTGGTTCGTGCCGTCGCGCAGCGGGAACCCGAGCAAGGACCCGCTGGTGCTCTGGCTCACGGGTGGTCCCGGCGGCTCGAGCATCATGGCGATGCTCACGGAGAACGGGCCGTGCATGGTCAAGCCTGGCCCAAGCACGCAGTGGAACCGGTACTCGTGGTCTAACAAGGCCAACATGATCTGGTTAGACCAGCCATCGGGTGTTGGTTTTTCGGCGTACGACAAGCCGGAGGACACCGACTACACCGAGGCGGATGTTGGCGCCAACATTTACGCGTTCCTCAACGGCTTCTTGGACAAGCACCCGGCGTTTGTTGGCCGTGATTTTTACATCACGGGCGAGAGCTACGGCGGCCACTACATCCCGGGCGCGTCGCACTACATTTGGCAGCAGAACAAACAGTTGGCGTTGGCGTCTATTCCCTCGACGCCGCGCATCAACCTCAAGGGCATCGCGATCGGCAACGGGCTCACCAACCCCACCATCCAGTACAAGTACAACCAGGACATGGCGTACAACCAGTACAACATCACGTTGCTCACCGACGACCAGATTGAGCAGATGAAAGTGGACAGCGTCGAGTGCATCGCACTGACGGAACAGTGCCAGCAGGCGCCAACGAATGGATCCATCTGCGCCGACGCGCAGGGCTGCTGGGGCCAGAAGCTCATTGGCCCCTTCGGCGACGCCCACCGCAACCTGTACGACATCCGCAAGGCGTGCGCGCCCGAGAAACCGGAGGAATGTGGACTGGTGTTTGATTACTTGGATCAGTACTTTGCGTTGGACGTGGTCAAGAAGCACTTGCCCATGGCCAAGCACAAGTGGATCGACTCGAACGCCGACGTGAACCACAATTACGTGGCCTCGGGGGACTGGTCGTTCGCGTACCACACGTACGTGGCGGACATGCTCAACGACGGCGTGCGTGTGCTCGTCTACGCGGGCGACGCCGACCTCATGTGCAACTGGATCGGCAACCGCGCGTGGACGTTGGCGTTGGACTGGAAGGGCAAGGACGGCTTCAATGCCGCCAACGAGACGGCGTTCTATACCGTGGATCCGTACGCACCGGACGACCCCGTGGTGGACGCAGGCGTCGTGCGGCAGCACACCAACTTTGCGTTCCTGCGGCTCTACGAGGCCGGCCACATGGTGCCGACGGACCAGCCCGCGGTCGCATGGGTCATGCTCGACAAGTTCCTCAACAACGAGCCGTTGTAGGTAGACCAACTTGGGGCCCGAGCGGTAGTATTAATAGTATTAATACACCGTACCGGTAGTATTTTTTAAATATTACTAGTATTATACAAACACTAATTAATTATTACTATCACTCTAGTGCTTCTCCGCAGTCCAGGATTCGATCGTCCAACCTTTGGATGGAGCTCTCCTACCAGTGTCCGATCTGCTTGGATACGCTCACCGAGCCGATGCTGGTCACGTGCTGCGGGCAGAGCTTCTGTCGCGCGTGTCTCGATGCCGCGCTCGCTACAATCGACGCGTGCCCCATGTGTCGGCGACCGCTGCTGTCCGGGTCCCACACGATGACACAGAACCGTACGCTGGAGGCGCTGCTCGCGCGGCTCAAACTCGGCGGCCGTGGCGACGACATGGACCAAGAAGGAGACGTGCTCTTGAGCATCATTGTAGAACACGCACAGGACACGGACGTGATGCGTCCACACGGGGGCGGGTGCCACAGCTGGGTCAAGCGAGTTGGTGCTCTAGTGACACCTCGTTTAAGTGACACGACCCCAGTCGCTGCCTCCGTGCGACTGGGCCAGTGGCGCCACTGGTGCCGCATCCACTGGGCGACGCTGCAGTGCGTGTTCTACGTGTTCCTCTTCGGTGTGCTTGTGTTTTTCCTGCGCGTCCAAGAGGAAGAATTTGCCGAGCACGAGTCCCAGGGTCGATAATAGGATGGACCATCACGACGAAAAAAAATAATCGTAGGCAAACCTTTCAATTCGTAAAGTTTAGTCTACAGTATTATATCACAATTGAGTACTACGTAAATTTAGTATTAATTTACAGCGCCATGTACTTGGTCTTCCACTTGGCGACCTTGTCCTTGGCTTCCTTCTTGCGGCCGATCGCTGGCGCTGGGTCACGACGTGATAGATCGATGATCTCGTCGTCGTGGAACGTGCCCGTGTCGCGTTGGCGCATGGTCTCGAGGTCAAACACGCCACCACGAGATGGCGACACGGGAAGGCTCGTGTCCGGGTAGTACGCGTCGTTGTCATGGTGCCGACGCGTCATCGTCATCATGTCGTCGTCGTTCGCCATCGACGTGTACAAGTCGGTGCCGGCGGACGTGCTGTTGTTCATCGTATACAGGTCCTCGTCACCGTCGTCTGACGGCCGCAGCGTGTCCAGGTCCATGTAGTTGGTGTCCATCCACTCAGAGCCGTCCGTGGTCGCGAACTCGTCCGTGAATGCGTTGATGCCCCATGAGTCGCGCTGCTTCGTATGCTGCTTGCACGGTGGATCCGGCGGTGGCGCCACCGCTCCCCAGCCACTGCTACCATTGGTCCCACCGCTACGATTCGTTGGTTTACAGTTGACCGACGGCAGTGGCTTGGGTAGCGCCTTGGATTTCGGCTTGGCGTACTCGCGGTCAGGAATGTGGGTCGAGTACGAATCACGCGAGGGAGGTGGTGGTGTCCGTGTCGGTGTCGGTGTCGGTGTTGGCGCCGACGGTTCCTCCCGGAACGACGACACGCGGTCGTTGGCGAGTCGTCTGTTGGCGGGTCTACAACTGTCGGAATGCTTTCGCATTGGTGGCAGTGACGCCAACGTATCCATCTCTTCCGAGTTGGACGACGAGTCAAGCGTGTCATGTCTCATACGTCCCAACGGATTCGTTGGTGTGCGGTCCTCGTGGTATTTTCCGTCGTCGAACGGTGTCCGCGTTGCTGCGTCCGTCTGCAAACGTTGGCGCCGACGTTTGTAACCAAACACAGCAAGCGCTGCGCCAAACGCGATGCCGAGCACGATGATGATCCACGAAGGAAAGCCTGCGCTGTGGTCCTGGGCGCCATTCATCGCCTGGATAGTCTGTGTTGGTGGCGCTGCCGTCACGGGAGTCGGCGCCACAGTTGCTGTCGGTGCCGGCGGTGTTGTGGTTGGTGTTGGTTCATCTGACGGCACGGAACCAGCGCCCGAGGTGATCAGTGTTCCGTCGTTCGAATTGGTGCCAGCACTAACGTCGGTGTTTGGATCCGTGAGCATTGTATCGCACAGTGTGTACTTGGTCGACTTGCACTCGCCCAAGGACGTCAGTGTGTAGCACATGTACAGACCCACGGTGCGGTTGTAGTAGAGGCACTGTGGGCACTCTTCAGCCTGGCGGTCGCATTCGTATCCGGACGACCGTGTGCATATTGGCTCGAGGCAGATATCGTCCGACGCGATGGTGATTGCCGCCAACGCCGGCACGCCAACGGTGAAAAGCACGCGAAATGCCAGCATTTGTTGGCGAGGTGGCGACTAACTTCGGTACTGTCGTGAGGTATCGACCGACCAGATGAAGAGATGAGCGCCGGCGCACGCACAATTGGATATGCCACTACTTCCGTTGGTGTCGATTGTGCAGCGCCGCCCTGAAACATCGAATAATCGGCGGGCCATTTCAGATCCGCCTGCGTGGCAACCACATCTCATTCCCATCCACAATGCCAAGATGGCCACCTGGCACCAACCGGATAGACCACGCGGATTGGCTATATATCAAAATTCACCAACTGTTTTTGGTTGAAGTGGGTCACACTGATTGGCTAAAACCCAAAATCCACCAACTGTTTTTTTTGTTGAAGTCGGTCAAGCACGACAAAACCTGCTCACAGGAGCCAACTTCGTGACTACGCAGCTTATAGTAGACGGCTTCACAGCGCCATGTATTTGCTCTTCCACTTGGCCACCTTGTCCTTGGCCTCCTTCTTGCGACCGTAGGCGGGGTCTTCATCCAGGTCGCGACGTGAGAAATCGACGATCTCATCCGCATGGTAGTTGCCAGTGTCGCGCTGCGTCATCGTATCGACGGCAAACCCACCAGAGCAAGTCTGTAGACTGGTATCTGGGTACATGTCGATGTCATCGATCTCGTCCGAGTCGCACCGACGCGTCATCGTCATCATGTCCTCCTCCGCCGAGTCACGCGCGCCGTACTTGCTGGCCACAGCAGCGGTGGTGTTGGCGGTGTACAAGTCAGCGTCGCTGCTGGATCGGCCGTAGTTGGTGTCTAGCCACTCGGATCCATCCGACGTCACGAAATCGTCCTGGAAATTGTTGGTCGCGAACTCGTCGTGGAAGTCGTTCGTCGCCACCTCGGAATCATGGAAATCGTTCGTCGCCACCTCGGAATCATGGAAATCGTTGGTGGCCCACGACGTGCGACCCATCTTTACGTGTTTAGACGCCAACGGCGACTGTGGTCGTGCCTTCGGTGATGGCAGCAGCGCTCCCCATCTAGGTGCACGACGCTCCACTGGCTTGAACGATGGTAATTGCTTTGGCGGTGGCTTCGACTTGCTCGGCTCGTAGTTGTCCGGGAGCAACGTCGAGTAGGAATCACGCAGTGGCGCCGCCGGCGTGCGAAAAGGTGGGAGTGGACCAACGTTGGTGTCTAAACCATCGTCGGCGATCTTCGCCGGTTGGCGAAACGGAGGTAGGGGCCCCGTGTTGGTGTCAAAGTCGTTGTGGGTGATCTTGGCTGGCTGACGAAATGGCGGCAACGGACCGACACTTGTGTCCAAATCACTGTCCATCGTCATCGGCGGTGCGTGGCGGCGTGGATTTCCACCGTTGTTTCGCTTGGCTTTGTTGCCTGAAGCGTGCGGTCGGAAGTTGTCTGATTTCTTTGGTGGCGGTGGGATGGTCTCAACGAGGAACGGCGGTGGGGATGGTAGTGAATCAAATGTGTCTCGAGCGGTTTGGTCCAGTGGTTGTTGGCGCGTCCCAGGGGTGTACTCTCGCTTGTTGTAGTCGTAGTTACCATCATCCTGTGGAGTCATGGTCGCTGCCTCTTGTGCCAGGTAGTCGCTTCGGCGTTTGTACATCACCGAGCCAAACACGGCGAGTGCAGCGCCGACTGCCACGCCAAGAGCGATGATAATCCATGAAGGGAAAGCGAAATTCTCTGGTTGGTTGCCGGTCAACACTTGGGCTGTTTGCGGCGGTGATTCAATCGGAGGAGGCGCTATCGTCAGTGGTAGTGGCTCTGTCGTTGGTGGTGCTTCAGTCGCCGCAGATGCCTCTCCAGACGTGATCATGGTGTCGGTGTCTTCGTCTGGCTCAGCAGATTCGCCAACCAGAGCACCACACAAAGTGTAGCCGTCTGGACACTGTCGATCCGACCGTTTGCGGTTGCGGCACAGGTATTCCTCCATGTTGGTGTCGTACAGGAGGCACTTGGGGCTGTCGGCGTCGGTCTGTCGGTCGTAAATCGTTTCGTTCTTGTAGTTGCACTCCAACGCCTCATCGCAGATGCTGGTCCTCTCCGTGTCGGCGCCAACGGCTAGTGCCGCCGACACCAACGTGAGAAGCACGAGCGGTCGTAATGGTTGGTGTAGCATGGTTAGACTTGGTTAGATTAAAAGGCGTCGGATTCCTCCGCGCCTGTTGCAAAATGGACGTCGCGCGTTCCCAGTTAGATCTCACCAAAGATTGTCGGAGCAAACGAGTTGGCGTCGAGGGAAATAGGGTTCTGATCGCCTGCGTGGCGGAGCCGCACGCGACGCTGCAAGCAAGCGCGGCGGGTCATCTTTGCCTGCGCGGAGTTCGTCGATTGTGCTGGCGAGAGTGCCCGTGCGCGACGGCAGTATCCATCCGCCTCCCCAACTCCACTCCACCAGCGCTGCCCCCATGTCGCCAACTCTTTGCTGTCGTTCAATTGCAGTCGTCTCAGAATCACATCAGAACGTATCCGAGCTGCATCAGATTCAATGTACCGAAACATTGGTACCAATCCATCCAAGAGTGATGGTCCATACCACCACACCACCCACCATTGCATTGCATTGCATAGATTCTTGCACAGTCCGCGCGCTCCCCACGATGCTGCTGCTCGGCCGCGAGCGCTCTCTGCGCGTCGCTTCTTCCGCGCTTCGGCGCCACGCTCGCTTCTTCGCGGCGCCCGCTGCCAACACCAACAGCAGCAACGCTGGCGGGGGCATTCCGGGTGACTTCGTGTGCCACGTCCGCGACGTCGGCGTCACCATCCCCGGCGGCAAGAAGCTCTTTGAGCGCGTGAGTCTCGGCTTCCTGCGCGGCGCCAAGATCGGCGTGCTGGGCCCCAACGGCAGTGGCAAATCCACACTGCTCAAGGTCATTGCGGGCGTGCGTTCGGATTTCGATGGCGAGCGCTGGGTCAAAGACGGCTTGCGCGTGGGGTATCTCGCGCAAGAGCCACAGTTGGACCCGTCCAAGAACGTGTATGACAACATTTTGGATGGCATCCAAGAGGCCACGGACTTGCTCACACGTTTTGACCAAGTGTCGATGGCCATGGGCGAGCCCGACGCCGACTTTGACACGCTGCTCGCCGAGCAGGCTGAGTTGCAAGAGAAGATTGACCACCGCAACTGCTGGGACCTGACCCACGAAGTGGAGAAGGCGATGGCGGCGCTGCGCGTGCCACCGCACGACGCCGACGTGGACGTGCTATCTGGTGGCGAACGCCGACGCGTGGCGCTCTGTCGTCTGCTGCTGGAGAAGCCGGACATGCTACTGCTGGACGAACCGACCAACCACTTGGACGCCGAGTCGGTGGCGTGGCTTGAACAGTTCTTGCAGAATTACAAGGGCACCGTGCTATCGATCACGCACGACCGCTACTTTTTGGACAAGGTGGCCGGCTGGGTGCTGGAACTGGATCGGGGCGAGACGTACGCGTACGAAGGCAACTACACCAAGTGGCTGGCGCAGCGCCGCAACCGACTCAACATGCAGCGTAAGTCGGACACTGTGCGCGCCAAGCAGATCGCCAACGAGTTGGAGTGGTCCCAGAACCACCAGGGCAGCAAGAAAGCCAGCAAGGCGCGCGTGAAGAAGCTAGAGGCACTCGAGGCGAGTGGTGTCAAGGCGTCGGCGCGGCAGGAAGACGGCCAGATCGTGATCCCCGACGGCCCACGACTCGGTGACAAGGTGATCCAGGTGCAGAACCTCACCAAGACGCTGGACGATGGCCGCGTGTTGTTCCACGACCTGTCGTTTGTGATCCCACCCCACGCGATTGTCGGTATCGTGGGTGGGAATGGTACTGGCAAGAGTACGCTGTTCAAGATCATCGCGGATCACGTGGCGCCAGACAGTGGCACCGTGGCGCTGGGCAAGACGGTGAGTCTGGGCTTTGTGAGCCAGAGCCGCGAGGAGCTCTCGTCGCGTCGCACCGTGTACGAAGAGATCTCGGACGACAACGAGTTTGTCGAGATCAATGGCGACCGCATCAATACACGCGCGTACATTGCGAGCTTCAACCTGCGCGGACCGATGCAGGAGAAGAAAGTGGCGAGTCTGAGCGGCGGTGAGCGCAACCGCGTCCACCTGGCGAAGATGCTGCTCGGTGGCCACAACATTATCATGCTGGACGAGCCGACCAACGACCTGGACATTGACACGCTGCGCTCGCTCGAGAGCGCGCTGACCGAGTTCAACGGCGTGTCCATGGTGATCTCGCACGACCGGTGGTTCCTGGACCGCATCTGCACCCACATCATCGCGTTCGAAGGCGACGGCCGCGTCGAGTTCTTTGAAGGCAACTACACCGAGTACGAAAAGGAGAAAAAGTAGCCAGGGATGATGC
Source organism: Pythium chondricola (assembly GCA_023337575.1). Classification (NCBI taxonomy): domain Eukaryota; phylum Oomycota; class Peronosporomycetes; order Pythiales; family Pythiaceae; genus Pythium; species Pythium chondricola. The sequence continues at coordinate 4,550 of JAADXF010000624.1, read as the reverse complement.
GCATGTGACATGATACGCGCAACCTTCGTGCAACATGGAATATCACTCTTGCGAGGGGATCTACCGTTCCAAGGTATTAATACTAGTAGTAGTAAGTTAGTAGCTTGGACAAGACCACGATGCGGCCACCACTGCTGCTGCGTGCAGGATGGCGTCGCACACTGAACACGGCGGCCAGAGGCGGCGACCCTGACAAGCGCGTTCGCGTCGCTGTGGTCGGCACTGGTCGCATGGGACAGCTCCGGCTCGCGGGGCTGCAGCAGCTCGCCGACACGTTTGAGCTGAGTGCGATCATCGATCCGTCGGTCGCCGACGCCCACACCTCTCGGCGTCTAAAACACCAGTACCACGCACCAACGTTTGAATCCATACCCGACGCGAGCAAAGTGTTGGCGGATGTGGACGGCGTGTGGATCGCGACGCCGACACCAACTCATCTCGACCTCATCATACAAACACTAGCCCACACCGGCAGCGTCCGCGCCATCGGCATCGAGAAACCAGTCGCTGCTACCGTCACCGACATGGACGCAGCGTACGACGCATGCTTCCGTCGGCGTGTCCACATTGTGTGTTCATTCCAGCGTCGCTTCGACCCGAGTTACGACAAACTGCGGACGTTGGCGTCCACACTTGGCCACATCCAGTCCATCCACACCGTATTCCGCGACCACCCGTGTCCGCCCATCGAGTTCCTCAAGACCGGTGGCGACCCATTCCACGATCTCGCTGTCCACGATATCGATTACGTGTGTAACCTGCTCAACGAGTACCCCTCCCGCGTGTACGCGTCCGGGTCTAGTTTGTCCGAAGAGCTCCGAAATGTTGGCGTCATGGACAAAGCCAGCGTGTGGCTCGAGTTCCCAGTGTCCGGTGTCGTCTGCACGATGGATCTAAGTCGACGTGCCGACTATGGATACGACCAACGCATCGAAGTGTGTGGTGAGAGAGGCATGCTCCAAGTGCGGAATCCAGCAACCACGACATTAGTTGGCGCCAACGCCGACAGTGGGGAGCGCCACGACGTTGGCGTGCACTCGTTTCCACAGCGCTTTCGTGAAGCGTACCTGTTGGAGTTGGCGCATTTCGCCGACGTGGTGCGAGGCCGTGCGCCGCCGTGTGTCCACTGGAACGCGGCGCGAATGGCCACCGCGATCGCCGAGGCCGCGCGCCTTGCCGCCGTCCACAAGAAGATCGTGACCATCAAGTACGACCGCACGCGGCAGGACCACGCGAACCAGGATCCATACGTGGAGGTGCAGTACGAGTACTATTAATACAGGTAGTATTAATATTAACAACAGTGGAAGTGTATTGGACACACATTCGACGACGGGTCTAAAAAAAAAAAAGAGTTGGTGTTGGCGTGCCTTACTGTTGGCTGCGGCGCGCGACCTCCTGGAGCAGCTCGGCGGTCGAGAGCTTCTCGAGGTCCACGGCGTCCACGTCCAGCCAGTCCACGGGCTTCTTGAATGCCTGCAGCGACTTGTCCTCCCATGATCCCGGTTCGACCTGTGAACGATATATATATATACACTATGAATACAGTAATGGTGACGCCACCACCACCAAGGACATGGAACCTACCTGGGGCATGTACTCCCAGCGCGCCGTCAAAGGGAGCGACATGAGGATGGATTCGATGCGCGAGCCGGGCGTCGCGAGCCCAAACTTGGTGCCGCGGTCGTACATGACGTTGAATTCCACGTAGCGCCCGCGACGCATCTGCTGCCACTGTTTCTGCTTCTCGGTAAACGGCATGTCCTTGCGTTTCTCCACAATGGGCACGTACGAGTCCAGCATGGCGTTCGCGCACTTGCGGATGGTCTGGAAGGTCGCTTCGGCAGTGTCTTCCAGGTCGTCGTAAAAGAAGCCACCAATGCCACGGCTCTCGCCACGGTGCGGGATATAAAAGTACGCGTCGCACGTCTTCTTCATGGTCGGGTACCAGCTTGGGTCGCGTGCATCCAGGATCGACTTGTACACGGCGTGGAAGTGGCGGGCGTCTTCTTCAAATACGTACGACGGCGTCAAGTCGGCGCCGCCACCAAACCACGCCAACTTTTCCGGGTGGCCGTGCTGGTCGAGGCGGCCAGATTCCACTTCAAAGTAGCGGTAGTTGAGGTGGATCGTGGGCGCCATCGGGTTGCGCGGGTGCATCACGAGGCTGACGCCGCACGCGTAGAATGGGAGCGGCTTGCCCTCTTCCAGTTGCTTGCCCCGCGCGCGCATTTGCTTTTGCGCGGCTGCGGGCATGGTGCCATGGACAATGGAAACGCCCACGCCCGCTTTTTCAAACACGTTGCCCTCCTGCAGCACGCGGCTGCGGCCGCCGCCGCCGTGGCCTTCGCGCTCCCAGGAATCCTCGTGGAATGGCTTGCCGTCCACGGCCTCGATGCCGTTGCAAATGTCGTCCTGCACGCGCAGGATCATGGCCTCCATGCGCTTGTGCATCGGTGCCGACGTGTCGAACTCGATCGAGTCTGTGGGGGTCTTGTCTGTGGACAGCGGGCGGTAGAGGAACTGCTCGGCGGGGATCTTGGCGGCCTTGCAGTTGGCGTCGGTGTTGGTCATGGCGGCTTGGCGGTGGTGCTGGCCGAGCGCGGCGCCGCCGACACCGGCGCCGACCATCCAGGCACGCGCCGACGAGTTGGTGAGCAGACCGCGGAGCACGCGCATGCTGCTACGGCTGCGTCTATAGAGTGGGTGGTGAGGAGGGCGTGAGAGGAGAAATGAAGGCGACGGGGGGGACGAGGACGACCGCGGTCGACGGGATGCTTCGTGTCTCTCGCGTGATCCTTTCGTGAGGTGTGTTGTTTGTTGGTGGGTTCGCTTAAGTACGTTTTGTCGGTGTGGATACCGGTAATTACACAAAAGAGCACAGTCCAGACGGTGCGTGGCTCTGTGGATTTGGTCTGGATGTTTCCAGTTGTGGGTGGCGCCGAAGTTCGCGCGAAGGAAATATAGAATCGAGTGTAGATATGTAAATAGAGGTGGAAAAATGGGTAATTTGCGAAACAGTTGTCCATCTTGAAGTTGATCAGCTGCAGCAGCCTGACCCACAGTCATGCGAGCACGGGGAGTGAGCGAATACTACGAGCTACACACTTCACAAATGAGCAAAGGAAGCCCACCGCGGTGCATTTTGCTGATGTTTCCACTGACGAGAACAGCGTACGTATCGGCATCACGTTGAGGTGGTTGGCTAGATTTGGCTTCTGACATCACGCAGACAAGTAGCTCATGCGATCCAGCAGCTCCAAGCTCCGACTCAACAACGTCAAGATACTGGTGTCTGCTTCGCATAGCTCCGAGCGAAACGACGCACTCACTGGTCACACTCCTTATGAATGTTTCGGCCACTATTCAAACAGAGGAAACACGGGGGGTGCAGCCGAACACGAAGCGACGCCACTGCTCACGCCAGAAGACGAGAGCGTGGTCTCCCCTGGAGCTTGGAATCGGCTCCATTCTAGATGGATCATGCGTATGGACAGACTGTGAATGGCGTGGGTGTGGCGGGGAAACATTCACTGGCAACTACAGTGAACTTGTATGATGACCTTTGGTATAATAGAGAAAAGTGACGACTCGGACACTGATTCTGAGTCTGATGCTACCATATTAGTAAGTCAGTACGAAATAGCTGTCCGAACTAACATGGAAACCCTGATTCCAGGACTTTTCCCAATGCTCATTCCAGATCCTAATTCTTGTAATGCGCGAGGCTTGATCACAAACCGGGCCAGTTTGTGACAAACGTAGCGCCACCCACGGGGTATTATAATATACTACCGTATGATTTATAAATCACTCTAAACGTGGAAGGTTCCTGAAAGTGGTGTGGACCACCTGAAGGAACCTGATGTTTCCGAACCGTGGAGAATAGTGGCTGCCAGGCAGTCGCTGTTCTGCCGCGCAAGCAAGAAGACCGAGAGGAAGCAGCCAGTGCTACCGCAGATTTTTTTTATGATGGTACGTGCTGTTGCTTACGGGCCGGACCAGCCCCGCGTCAACCCGCGCCGCGACGTATCGCTCGACTCCAAGCCGCGCGGCCGTTTGATTCGGCTCGAGTGCCCTGAGGAGCTCGGCGGTAAATGGGACGGTCCCATCTACGTGCTTCTCCAGAGCTCCCCGAAGAACCTGCTACCCAATGACCCGTGCGAGTTTCTACCCCTGGGGCGTACCACGCGCACCCCCGCGTGGGAGTGCAAGCTCGTGTTCGTCTGGCCTGGCCAGGACGTGAGCGCGATACCGGAGGAGATTCGCCAACGCGTGGACGAGATCGTCTGGATCCCGCTGTGGCGTCTGACGCACATTCACCGCGATCTGAGCGCCGAGACGGATGAGCGTCCGCTGCTCACAGTGTTCCGATTCGTGCGCTTCTTCGCCATGTCGTCTGACGACCCCTCCAAGTTCGTGTTGGAAGGGCCCGTCCGTTGGCTCTGCGGCCAAGTGCTGACGTATCGGCTGGCGGCCAGCATCAGCCTCGTCGATCGCGACGGCATCATCATCGAGCCTGGCTCGGCGTACATCTGCGTCGTTGCAAT
>JAADXF010000623.1:0-14301 GCA_023337575.1 Pythium chondricola | reverse complement strand
TCTCACCTTTTTGTATGTTCAAATGCCCCAGCACAACATCTCATTCGGCGCACACTTCCTGCGCTCACCCTTACTTGGAGGCACAGACGTGTCTATGATCTGCTGCAGCGCGACAGTGTGCGACAACGTCGTGAGGACCTCGCCTCAGCAAGAGTTCTGCCTCAACCTCATACCACCAGCGCCGAGTACAGCGACCCACAGCAACCCAACCATTCATGACTTTGTTTCGGAACGTGGGCGTCAATGTTTCCGTCCATCGAGATCGACTCCGATATTGTGAAGCAAAGGCTGAACTCGCAACGCAGCTACCGCGCCAGCATCAAGGATCTACTAATGAGCCAGTCTACAAGCATTCAAACTTCCAGAATGAGAAGACTCGAGTTATTCCACTGCCTCAATCTGACGCCATCGGAGGCGGAGGCCGCCCGCTCCTTCTCGCTCCAAGAGCTTGAACGGCTTCGCCAAGTTCGAGCGGAAGAGGCAAAGGCTCCAGAGAGTGCTCGCTGGCGTGAATGTATAGTGGTCTCCACCATCCTCTTCAACACAATAGTGAGCAAACTGGCCGGCCAGAAATCCAGCCTCAGTCGGCGCAGCTATCAATCGATCAAGTCACAGGTAGCCTGGATGCGCCACAAGAAAGCTCAGTCTGCTACAACCGGAACAGTCCCAGATGATGCCACCGCAGCATCAGAGAAGAGTACGTTCCATTTTCCGGTTTCCGAGTTGGTCTCGCCCAGTGAGAAAGCCTTCGTGCAAGAGCTCTTCTCTGCGATTCGTGCAACCACCTGGACCAAGAAGAAGGAAAAGTTCTGCTCGCTGTTTGATTTTGGTGCCCACGTGTGCTCTGATGTCACGCGCGAGCCAGACGAGGTTTTGAACAAGCTATGGGGGAGCTTGAAGCGGGCAGATAACCGCGATCGCTCACGCGTCGAGGCTGGGGGCACGGTAATCCGCTTCATTAATGTGTCAGCACATCTCCAATCACAAGAGAGTCATACCATGGAAGGCACCGCCGATAGCATTGCCACCAACACACCAGACAAGGTGGCTCGCGTGGATGAAGCAGCTACTCCACAACAGGTGCGGCTTGAGTTGCATGATGATAATGATGCCAGTGACCGCGTTTGCATGAAGGATGTCGTGGCTCAAGTCGCCGTTTACGAGTCATAGCTTCCTCGAGAAATGCCTGGCCGGTGGTATCGAGTCTACTGTCGTAGAGTCGCTTCAAAATCGGGGGTGAATGTAAAACCCAAATGCGAGGACTGTCGACAACAGAAAAGAGTCGAAAAAGGGTGGCTTTCAGCGCTTCCAACACGCCTTCTGCTTCGGAGTTCACCAAGTTCGTTGAATTGAGAGCTCGAAACTCCACCGAGTTGCTTGACACTATCCCTCACAGACAGCGCAACTGCGGATACACAGGGGTAGATCACTTCCGTAGCGCACACACCGCTCCACCGTCTATTAATCCTTTCCTAATCAGCAAGTACTTCCTCCCGACGCAAACTCGTTTACTGAATGTCCTTCCGCTCGGGCTCTGATTGGCTGAAATAGAGATTTTCGTGCTTCGGCTGGTCTTGTGGTGCTCTTCTCTCTCACACGCAAAATCGGAGAATTATATTCGGTGCTGGAGGGGGGCAATTCCCCACCACACACCTCCGAAAGGAGATGGGCTATCCCCACCTCCAGGGGTTATCCCTAATGTCCCTACTCCTAACTAATTTTTATTTACTTTTCTAGACAAACCAGTCGCTACCCATACTCCTGCTATAGTGGATATCCTTCCGCTGCATCTTGGCTCGACTTGTACAAAAGTCCAAAGAACGAAGTGTCGATCACCGCGACGTCGGCCCACTCTATCACACTACAGCAGATACCTCGAGCTAGCTCCTAGCGCCGAGCTCATTCGCAATGGTTTGGCTTGCCGATTGAAGCGCGTCACCGCTAAGACGTCGTCGTCGAAAACTGTGCTCGCGAAGCCTGCCGCCACTCTCACGGTATCTCAAGCAGTGCTGGGTAAAAATAAAATAAGTCAATATCTGGCAAGGTCGAAGTTTCACAATAAATAATCATGATAAGTGAAGGTAGACAGATAGATTATGCAGCTAAACTGAGTCAACCTGCGGGACTTGTGCCTAGAACTCTTCGTCATCGTCATCCGACTTGGTCTCTTCCTCACCGAGCTTGCGCTTGCTCTTCTCTTGGCATACACGCTCGTACAGAGCACGATAGTCGGCGCAGACACACGTCTTGAGATGGACTTTAAGGTTGCTGAATGAGTCGTTGCTCCACTTGACCGTGCGATCATGTTTCTTGCAGGCTTCGTTCTGGCAGATCCAGAACGGAGATTCAGGATCGCGGCGCTTGAAGACGAAGTCGATCAGTTCGGCGCCACCCATGGCCACTTGCGAGTGCGAGTTCGAGAATGAATCTGCTCGAAAGTGTTGAAGCACGTGTTGCCGGAGCCACGCCAAGAGCCGGATCCTCGTTGGCATGCTTCTGCTGAATGTCTTGGGATCGAGACGCTTTCGCCACAATGTACTTGCTCAGATTGGTGTTCACGGCGAACAAAACACTCAGGTCTTGCGACTCCGCCACACTTGGGTTGACCAGATTGGTGCTCGCGCCATCATCCAATAAATAATCCGATATTCAGACTCGGCTCCGATAAATGATACAATAAATATCGAGAAATAACGATAAGACTTATATTATTTTTACCCAGCTGAGATTCTCAAGCAGTAGATGAGTCGCGATCCGCCTGCGACTCATGCCGCAAACTGAAGCGAAAATGTGGAGACGCTTCGCGAAATCCAACCTGCAAGCGCCTGTGCGTCGCAGCCCAACAAGTCATTGACACATTCTTGTCCTCTGTGTAACCGTTGTGAACATGGATGTCTCGATTCAATAGATATGACTATGTATTGGTGTCGTTTATGGATGCCACTGTTAGCGTCTGTGACGAAGCGCAGCTACTATGTGTACTGTGTGTGTTGGCACGACACGGTGCTGGCAGAATCACAGCGCCAGACCAAATGGGCGTACCAGTGTCACGAGCAGCACTGCAGCACGACGAGTGCAGCGTCGCGAAGATCAAGGCACCGACAGCGACAGCGACAGCGTCTCCAACAGCACAGAGCAACACCAACAGCAGCACGGAAACACCAACAGCAGCACGAGCAGCAGCATTAACAACACCACAGGCTCGCAAGCAGCAGGAGCAGAGGAGCAACACGAGCAGCGCGAGCTATTCGGGCTCCTCATCTTCCAGTGCCCCTCTGTAAAGCCAACACCAACATGCAAACGAAGAGCTGTTGTGGTCGCACTCACCGTCTTGCCTCACCTCCGTGGGTTTTTGCTCTTTGTTGTGAACTGTGGGTAGAAAGGAGGAGCAGAGTACAGTACTGTGATTGTTTTCTTGGGTTCGGGATATGGGGAGAAAGTGGGACAACAGGTGGGACAGATGGTCGGTGGCAGTGGGCAGCTCGTCGGTTCAGACGTTTTTCAAGTGGGACAAACTCTGGTATCCGCCACGAACCCCACTTGGTCACCGGACATGGAGAAGCTGATGATGAACTGCGGGGTGTATGTTGAGGGCATTACGTTTCCCGTTGAGATCGCCCCAAATGCGAAAGTGAGCGATCTGCAGCAGGCGATAGTGAACATGTGGAAAGACGTGGACGACAGCTTCAACGTCAATGCAGCAAGGGTGACGTTGTACTTGGCGCGTCAGGAAGGCAAGTGGCTGAAGGACAACCGGCGTGCCGACTCCATTCTGAAATCGCGAGAACGCAACCACGCGTATTTAAAGCTGCGCTCGACGTGGAGGCTGAACAAGAAGGATCGGCTCGGCTCGGCTGTCAAGCCAGACGAAGAAAAATATGGAGAAGAAGCGATTCACGTGTTGGTGGAGATACCAGGACGCATGGCAACATGCCCCAGCGGCTCTCTTCCGTCGAGGCTCCCCATCCTCAACGAGGCTGGTCGGGTTACACGTGAGTGTGAAGAAATCGCAACGTGGGCCACCAATGCGGTCCATAAGACTCCAACGACCTGGGAGTTGATGAAGCAGCTCGGTGGGTGCACGAGCGACGGCTCGCTCTATTGGCTAGTCGAAGAGAAGATGGTTGGCAATATCGTGGTGGATAGATAGGCGCGTACATCCTCCCCAGAGAGCATGAAGCAGGCTCTGCTCGTGGGATCTCCTGGCGTCGGAAAATCCACGGTGCTGTGCCTCCTTGCCTTTTATCTCGTGTGCATCCGGAAAGGGAAAGTGGTGCTAAACCGGCGGCTGGTGAGGATCTCCTGTTTCCTCTACGTGGGATATAAAGACGGTGGAAAGCTCGTGCGCTTTGTCGACACCAACTGCCCTTCTCTACGCGCGATTGCACTGTATCAGCAATTGACCCAAGCTCACGGCCAGTTAAATGTGTGGCTTTTTTGGACGGGTATCGGTATTACCAAGATATCCCAGAAGAGCTCGGAAACTTTCAGCTGTTGGCAACCTCCCAGCAAGTGGATTTGAAGTCACAAGCGCGCGACTATGCATACTGCTACCTGTATTCAAGCTGGAAAAACGAAGATCTCTTCCAGGTGGGAAGATCGATCTTTGGATACGACGACGAGGAGATGAAGGAGCGCTTCTACTACTCGGGTGGAAGTGTGCGCGAGTTTACACGGGCCACCATCGCCGAGATACGAGCGTCAATGTTCACTGCGACTCAGCTCGTGAAAGACCCAAGCATCCTGTTCTCACACCTCAGGAGGTTTCAATCCAGAACAAGTCAGGTAGATCGCCTGCATTGCACATTTGTGAACGACGGCTCGAAGGTGGATGCGTACCTTTCCCCCGAATTTTTGGAATCAAGTTGTCGACTCGGAGTATGGTATGCTGGCACTGTCAGTACGACTATGATCTGATACGCTGCATCACATCTACAACTGGGCGTGCGCGACGAGTCGCCGCTTGCTCGCTGGCTGTGTCTTCGAGCTCTTCGTCCACCGCCTCGCCTCAGAGAATATGTTGAAGCTGTTTGTGTCTGAGCATGACCCACCAGAGCGATACAAGCCCGATGAGCCACGGCATTTGGAAGTGAAAGAAGTGGGACTCAGGCGAGGGAACGCACTTTGCACTGGTACTGCAAGTGCCTACGAAACCTCGCTGACGTCATGGCGAGACACAGCTGACCAAATGTACTGGTTCCCAGCATGCCATGATTTTCCGAACATTGATAGCATCGTGAAGCTGACCGCGACATCTACGAAGAAGAGCAATGTCGCGTACCTTCAAGTCACGATTGCTCGCGAGCACGACATCGACGCCGACCGCGTGAAGAAGATGAACGAGCTCTTCTTCCCCCCGGACGTCGAAGCGGCTAGCAATACGAAGCCGCTGATATTCATCGTCGTGTGTCCGGACCTCGCTACATGTCGAGCACTGGTGCTGAAACCGTCTCCAGATGTCCTAGAAGTGAGAAAGACTTGTCAAGTCTACGTTGGGTACGTCAGCGAGCTATCGCTGGCCACCCTGTGAGCTTCTAGGCGAACCGCCTCGTCTGCGAGGCGTCGCATAGCGGGACTGCGGTGGCGATGTCGCCATCGTAACCACGGGCGTACCCCCACTGCGGGTACTGACCGCCATTGTTATGCAGAGTGTGTGTCGCTGTCAGGCGCAAGCACACAGTAGGAAAAGGTAAGGAGGAACACTAGACGTTCGGGGCCAGAATGGCCCTCGGGAACACCGGAGCGCGGAGGATTCGAGAGTGCTGAGAATCCGCGCTCCGGGACCCAGGTTGTATATTAGTGGTGGAGAACCGCTCAAACTATTGTGTTTGTTTGGTATGGTGCGCAGGTCTCTGCGCTACCTGGCTTGGTCCAGCTGTCGGGCAGAGCACTGCCCTGACACACCCTGGCGGATGGCCAAAAGAATAATCTGGACCACAAGACGCTGCCGCCCCTCCCGCCATACAATTTGATGAAGCATCGGCGTGTCGACTGAGCGCACTGGCCGACGTACGTCACGTGACGGCGTCTGGTCGAGGCGCGTACTGTGAGAAAAAACGGCAGGTACACGAGCACAGTCCATCTGCCATCGGAGCTCTACAAATATTGGAATTTTTGAAATGCGATACTTGTATAATATATTTGTAAGTAAATATATTAAACTATATTTGTTCGTTTCATGAGATTATTGTTGGGTAATTGGGTGTTTCATGCATGATGCAGTTTGTCTACCGGTATTTTCGTAACGCTACATTGAAGATTGCATAGATCATCATCTAACTTACGGAAAAATGGAAGCTCCCTCCACAACCGCGCCGCGCACCGCCGCGCGACGCTCGTTCACCATGAACCAAGAGCCTCCACGCGTCGTAAGCCCCCGTGCTCACTCCCCCGCTGCGTCCGACGCATCTACGTCGTCTGCGTCTCACAATGACGGGGACACTTGCACGCCAATGATGGCGCCAGTAATCTGCGAAGAATGCGAGGAATCCACCGCCATACTCGACTGCGAGGACTGCGGACTGGTGTACTGCGTCGCGTGCGACAAGCGCTGCCATCGCAAGGGGAAGCTTGTGTTCCACCAGCGCAAGCGGGTCGAGTTGTCGCTGCTCCACCGCCCCATGGAGCCAACCTTGTGGACACCGGCACACGTCAAAGACTGGCTCTGCAGCCACGAATTGGACGTGTTTCTCGCCGAGATCGAGGCGCATCACATCGACGGCGCCTTCCTCATGTCTGCACAGATCGACGGCTTCCTGGAATCGAAATCGTCCGCGTCACGAGGGCACAAGAAGAAACTAGTGCGCGAGATTCACAAACTGAAAACCGACTGCAGCAGTTCAGCCGCCACCAGCACGCACACGAGCCCTGACCGGATATCCATGCGCGAGGCTGCACCGTCCTCGCCCCCGTCCTCCTTGGATGCCTTCAGCTCACCGCGATCGCCCGCCGTGCCGTCAAACAACTCGTTGCGTCGCATGGGCGTGAATCTTCGTGTAAACATCGACGCGCAGCCAGCGCCAGTACCGGAAAAGCACTTCTCACCCGTTGCAGCACTGCGTGCGAGAGCAACGCATGGCCAGGTGGACGATCTCCGTGGCCGCGTCCATCAGCGACGCGCCTCGTCCAAGCTGTACGCGGATTTGGTGTTGGAGACGGACAAGAACAACAACGCGTCGACACCCGTCGTGAATGTGAACAAGAGCGTCGAGCGCCGCCACACACCGATCGTGACGCCGCTCGAGATCGACGTGAGTGCACGCCGCCATTTCCAAGGGCCATCGCTGGAGATCGCGGAGCGTGCACCCCCACCACAAGGGCGCGACTTGCGGTCGATTCGCCAGGCGCTTGGTGGACTCGACTTGGATATGGTCAAAGTGAAGAAAGACGAGCGCGCAGTCGAAGCATCGTTCGACTTTTCAGCCGAAGGACGGCTCCAGACGCAAGGCTTCGAGATCAACGTACGTTGGTTTGTATTGATTCACCTGGATGTGCCTGATTCTAACCAACCATGGTCACTGTCATGTGTACACAGACGCATGGCATCACGAACGCTCCGTTCCTGACTCTGGATGCAGCCACCAAGCGCAAGGCCAGCACGAGAGGCGCACGAGAGTACCTGGTGATGCTGAACGAGCTGGGGCAAGGCGCCGGGGGCAAAGTGTACAAGGCACTGTACGTCCCCACGTTCAAGCTCGTGGCGGTCAAAGTGGTTCGCGTGTTTGACCAGAAGAAGCGCCACCAAATGGTGCGCGAGCTCAAGTCGCTGTACGCCAACTGGGCTCCAATCGATGATCCCACGAGCAACGCTGCCTGCGACGAGCTCGTGATCTTTTACGACGCCTACACCAATCCCGAGCTTGGCTCAGTGTCCATCGTGCTCGAGTACATGAATGGCGGGTCGCTGGAAGACTACATGCAGCACTCGGGTCGGTCCTGCTCGGAGCGCGAGCTGGCCAGCATTGCCTACTACGGTTTGAAAGGACTCGCATTTCTCCACGAGCACCACCAACTGCACCGCGATATCAAGCTGAGCAACATGCTGATCAACAACGACGGCATGGTCAAAATCTCCGACTTTGGCATCTCTCGTGACCTCGAAAGCACGCTCGCCAAGGCCACGACATTCACCGGGACGCTGCTGTACATGGCGCCCGAGCGCATCAGCGGCGGCATGTACTCGTACCCGTCGGATATTTGGTCGTTCGGACTTGCACTCATGGCCTGTGCCATCGGGAAGCTGCCAGTGCCCACCAAAGAAGGCTACTGGGGCGTCGTCCACGCCATTCAAGAGCAGCCATCGCCCAAGCTGTCGGACTACGGTGACCAGTTCTCCCCCGAATTGTGCGAGTTCTTGGACTTGTGTCTACGCAAGAACCCGATGACGAGGCCGCGTGCGGCGCAGCTGCTCGAGCACGCGTTCATCAAACTAAACTACCAGCCAAGCGTGCGCCAGTCGCTCGACCCGTCGATCGTGAACCCGCAGGAGAGTCAGAGGGCCCGCGCCGAGCTCGACACCATTGCCAAGCACGTGCGCGATTGGTACCGCGAGCACGCCCCCCCTGCCAGCTCTCCATCGGATCCAGACCGAGACGAGCTGCTACGCCGCCTGCCCCACGAGGACAAGCTCACGGCCCTGGCGAGACAACTGTGCGTGCCACTGGACGTTGTTGCAGAAAAGTTCAAGTTCATGGAGGCGTGAACCATTTATTTTGTTGTTTCGTTTTCTTTTCTTGTCGTGCTCGTGAAAAGGACAAGTGCCACACGCAAATAAGAAAAATGTACACCGACACCAACGTCGTAGACAGGCTGGTATCTTTTTCTCTTTTCTTTTTTTTCGCGTCTTCCAATATGTCTTCATTCTCCAATTGACCGCGATCGAGACAAGTAGACTCACAACAACCATGGCAGTGAGGCACAAGACCACGGCGTGGGCGATGGACCGACTGGCCAGTGATCAAGAGGCAGGCACTGCCATCGCCACACTGCCGTCAGACGAAACGATGCGAGCAATCAAGCGAACGCAGTCGACAATCACCGAGTTGCTGGACCAAGCGCAGCAGCAAATGCAAGGAAAGCACCCAGATGACAACTGGCCTGGCATCGCCGAGACATCGGCGCAAGAGGACTCTCCGTTGACTGCACAGTCGCGATCCATTGCGAAATCTATTCTACGTTTGCTGTTGCGCAAGAGGCAGCAGGTTGTGCGACTCGCTGAGAGAAAGCCTGCAAGTGATGTCCGCTTCCAACGCCTGCAGCAAGGATTTGCGCGAGTGCGCAAGCACTTGACTGACACGACGACCACGCGCCTGCGATTGGAAGAGGCACTGATGGCGTTTCGTGAATGTGCTGCGGCCATGCAGACCGTACTACCACCCGAGGCTCCACGCGACAGTCGACTGATGGTGACGTCACTTCAGCCGTGCTTTGCCCAGACCAGTGACTTGGTCGACGATCTCGTGCATGTGCTCGCCCACGATATTGCACACCTCACCGACACGAAGATCGACCAGCTCGACGACTTCAAAGTAGGTGAATTATCTCTGTGCTGGTGCGAGCAATGTGCTGATACACTGGTGTGTGGTAGGAGCATTTGGATCGCCGCAGGCAGCTCGAGGTCGACTGCGACATCGCCAAGGCACAGGTCTGCGATGAAGCCTCATATATCTGACTGCGTAACGTGGCTAACCATACAGTGCTGTATGTAGTTGGCCAAATTCGAGAAGCTGGCGATCAAGCAGCGTAGTGCCGTTCCTGGTGCTTATCAACTCGAGCTCGCCCAGCGCAAGCAGGAGGTACTGTACTTGATGGGATATGTTGTTCCCCACAGAACCTAAAGGGTGATATACATGCCCACAGCACCAAGGCCTTCGCCAACGCTTACGCGAGACTACGTCTGTCGTCGAGCAAGTGCTTCAGTTCCACGCGCTCCTGGACGAGATCATCGTCGCGCCCGAACTCCATGCCGTGAGTCGCTTCGTCTTTTGTTTATCCGTCTCATTTCTGAGTCTGACTCTGATTTTGACCCCAGACCCATCACCAGCTCACGCGTTTTTTTGAAAAACACGCGCGTGTGTTTGAGAACAACGCCCAATAAAACCTCAATAAGACGTTGGTTGTTTGCCATTCTGGCGATCTTCATTTGCACGTGGCATGAAGATGCGAAGTGCGTGGCTTACGAGCGCGTTCGCGATCTCTACGTGCGCATACAGCGCTGCAGCCACCACACCAGCCTGCAGCGTGGACGACGTGCTATGGCTGTGGAAGGGCGCGCTCACTTCAACCTCTGTGAGCTTCAAATTCGGCCTGCGCGATGGCCACAAATGCCGTGATCGCGACTTCTTTCTCCACGCGTTTCCGGAGCTTCTCAGTGACGATGAGAAGCCACACTCGACGCTCGGGATGTGCCAAAGCGTTGTGGAAGACGACGAGTTTGGCCCCGCCAAGCTCTGCGAGCTAGACCACCTCCACTTCGCCGACCGTCAGTACAGCTACGTGCTTTCGTTCGTGCCACAGGACAAGGACGTTCCGAACGCCGTGGTACGGAGTGGCACGTTCCGCACGCTGCCTTTGGATGGAACGGCGTTCGATTTCCGGTTCGTGTTTTCTTCCTGCGCCGATGAAGACTCGGATCCGTTGGTATTCCACCACATGAAGCAAGAGAACCCGCTGTTTTTCCTGCACATGGGCGACCTGCATTACCACAACATTGATGTCCACGACGTGAACCGCTTCCGCAATGCGTACCACTCGCTGTTTGCATCTCCGTCGGGTCAGGCGATGCTCGAGATGGACCTGCCGTTCGCGTACATGTGGGACGACCACGACTACGGTCCAGACAACAGTGACAAGACGGCGCCAGGACGTAACGCCTCCGTGCAGGTCTACCGTGAGATGGTTCCGCACTACCCACTCCCAGGCGATGGGCCATTGAGTGCAGTCTACCAGGCGTTCACCGTTGGTCGCGTACGGTTCATTCTGACTGATCTGAGGTCGGAACGCACGCCGAATCTGTCGCCAGCCGTGCCGTCCAAGAGTGTTCTCGGTGTGAAGCAGAAGAAGTGGTTCAAAGAGGAGCTAGTGCGAGCCACCAATGACAGACAGATCGGACTCATTGTGTGGTGTTCGACGATGCCATGGCACGATGACGAGCGCAAGTGGGGGTACTTTACCTACGAGCAGCGCGAGTTGCTCGAGTACATGCAAGGCCATGGCGTCAACAAGTGGAAGAAGGTGGTGATCGTCAGTGGCGACGCGCACATGCTGGCGGTGGATGATGGACGCCACACACCGGGCAATTTGATGCTGTTCCATGCCGCAGCGCTGGGTCGACCTGGCTCAGTCAAGGGAGGTCCGTACAGCCACGGTGCATTCCCTGGCTCCGGTCAGTACGGTGTGATGGACGTACATGACGATGGACATCACGTATGCCTCAAGTTTCAGGGCGTGCGCGTCGGTGAAGGCGTGCTCGTGGCGTACGATTCGTGTCACCCCGAGCTCACACCAGCCAATGCGACGTATTTCCCACCACCAATCCCACTGAGGAAGCTTACCAGGGCGATGCGCAAGGCCAAGAAACTGGTGGTGCCGATTGCAGGTGGGTTGTTGGTGGTAGCGGGCGCTGTGGTTGCACTGTGGCTCTATATGCGTGCTCGTGCAGTTGCCAAGGTCAAGAAGGACAGATAGAATTTCGAAACAACAGACGCTTGCATTGCTTCAAGCGTTGCTGTGGTTGTTGTTCTGTCTGGGACGTGGCAGGATGTTGTTTGTATCCACAGGATATGTAGCACAGGAGTATGGTTGCAAGTATTCCGCCAGGGCCTCATTGTGCAAGTCACATTGAAGCTCACAGGTCCAAGCACTGCTCTCACGATGTCTGGCCACGGCAAGACTGCTGCGGACAACCGCTCGAACCAAATGAATCCCAACAACCCGGCATACGAGAGCAGCCATGGAGGCAGTGGGCCTTCCTCCTCCTCTTCTTCGTCGTCGATGCCAGCGCCAACCAGTCAAGCGGCGCAAGACAACCGTGCGAACCAGATGAATCCAAACAACCCGTCGTACGACAAAGCGCTTGTGCAGTGAGCACATGTGCAGCACAGCCACCGCGCCAGAAGGAGTATCTGAGATTGCCGAAGCCTTTACCGGTGATGGAGAAGGAGAGGATATTACCTCGTATCGTTCTGCAGCATTTTGCATTTGTCACAAATCTACTTATATAAGACATTTCATCACTATGTGAGTGAAGGTGGGATCTTGCGTTGGTGATGGTCCGCGCATATCACCGATTGCCCCTCCATGAATAGTTCAAGACGAGGCGACGCATCATGTATCGAGCGGCGCATCTCGCAGCGGTGCCCAACGTATCTCTCACGTGATTCCATTTGTGCGCCACCAACCATCTCAGCGTGGAATGGAATCCCCCTCTCTCCTCCTCCATCTTCAACCGGAGTGATGGTCACTTCAACTCCCCACCATTGGTGGGGAGTTGAAGTGACCATGGGAATCAACCCATCATGACCTCCATCGCGCTCGCCTCGCGCCGCGCTGTGTGCATACGCGCCACAAGAAAAAACTCGCGGTTCCTGTTGCCTGCCTCCTGATGTCTCTGACGCGCGCGCGTCCAACTACCGCCGCCATGCCCATCGTTTCCTCGCCTCTCGACATCAAAACGGTCGCCCATTTCGACCGGAAACATGGACAAAATCATCACCGCGCTCCACACTCGTCGCGGGGGCTCTTTCGATGGCAGCCCGTTCATGATGGACCGCAGATTATCGCAGCGCAAGGCGATCTCACCACGTGCTCTCATGACGCAATCATCAACGCCGCCAACTCCCGACTGCTCCATGGTGGAGGACTGGCCGATGTCATTCTTCGCAACGGAGGAGAAAGCATCCAAGTCGAGAGCGACGAGTGGATCGAGACCCATGGGTCACTACCTGTCGGCCACGCGATGTCTACACGCGCTGGGAGACTGCCGTGCAAGTATGTGGTCCACACAGTCGGTCCTATCATCAGCGACAATTCACCAACCTCGGAGCAAGCACAAGACCTACGAAACGCAGTGTGGAATGCACTCATGGAAGCCGATCGGCTGCGCGTGGCGTCCGTCGCTGTCCCGTGTATTTCGTCCGGAATCTTCGGGTATCCTCGTCACTTGGCAGCGCAAGAAATCGTCTCGGAATGCGATCGATACTGTCGGGTGATGCACACTACCACAGCACTCAGGACGATCACGCTGATGAACAACGATGTCCCGACGTGTGCAGCTGTCCGACGAGCGCTTATGGATGCTGC
This sequence comes from Pythium chondricola, assembly GCA_023337575.1. Classification (NCBI taxonomy): domain Eukaryota; phylum Oomycota; class Peronosporomycetes; order Pythiales; family Pythiaceae; genus Pythium; species Pythium chondricola. The sequence continues at coordinate 1,002 of JAADXF010000623.1, read as the reverse complement.
TCAGAATGATGGCACGGACTCAGCGAACGAGCAGGAAGCAGGTCCAGTCCAGCCTCGAAATTCAGCCACCAGAGTGAGCGCGATGCTATTGTTCCGCACTGGCGACAACGGCTATGAGCTGCTTGTGGGTTGGAAACGGGACTGCTCAGCTTCCCCACCGCATCGTGGGTTGTCTCTGTTAGGGCAGCTGTGTGAAGAAGAGAGTGAACACTCGGTTGCCGCTGTGTGCCACAAGGCCCGTCAAGACGTGCGCGGTCTACTCACGACAGAAGACTTGGAAGCTGCGGTCGAGTGCTCCAGTTGAACGATCGCTCTCGAGAACAACGACGCGACTGTGCTGTGCGTCTACCTGGATACGGAGAAGGCCGATGAGTTGTCGCAACGGTTCGAGCAAGTGGAAGGGACGAATCCAGACGACGCAGGATACGACCAGCTCTAGTGGATCCCGTGGGCCGACCTGTGTGCTTCCACTGCTACCACCACGTCGCCGACTGCTGTATCAGAGTCAGATGCCATCGAAATGGGAACAGCCCCTGCTATTGCCTCATCTGAGATACTGAGCTCGCTCTTCAGACATCACCACCAGGACATGGGGCAGATCTTCCTTTCGCTGACGTTGAAGTCACGAGTGTCGACCGAGCTCAAATATGTGACGGAGCTACAGCGGATGAGCGATAAGGCACTGCTGTCCCCTCTGCTTGGCGCGAATTGAAGGGTACGGCTCACCAGCCCAGTACACTTGCGGCTCTATCCGGTCGAGTTGCTCTCGGCCGGGGATCCTGAGTACAAGGCGTTCATGACTGAGCTCGGATCGCTCCAAAGTCACGTTGTGAGTGTGCGGCGCGTACGTGTGGCCGCGAGGTCAGCCGTGTTTAAACAGCACCACGAGAAGCTGATGAAGCAGCTGGAAAGGGATCAAGATTCGCAAGGAACTGTGGGGTGGGTCGAGCCACTCTTCCATGGAACTCCACAGCGATGGCGAGCCACGGCCATCGCTCTCGC
>JAADXF010000622.1:0-14311 GCA_023337575.1 Pythium chondricola | reverse complement strand
CATCATGAGCGCCGCGGCGTGCTCGGCGACGGCGTACGGAGAGTAGGCGGGGACGCGCACGACGGGGATGCCGAGCTCCTTGGCGACGTCGAGGTCCACCATGTCGAAGCCGGCGCAGCGCAGGAACAGCACACGCGTTCCACCGGCATGGAGCAGGCGCAACGTCTCTGCGTCGGCGGTGTCGTTGACAAAGATCACGACAGCTTCGTACCCGTGTGCGAGCGGCGCTGTCTGCGCGTTGAGTCGGTTGGTGAAGTATCTAACCACAAAAACAATGTTTAGTGCGTCTGGAAGCTGTGCTTCTCGCGGTAGGGTCGGCGCTTACGAGAACTCGTGCTCGGGGGTCACGCCCTCGCGCTTGGCCGCGGCGTTCATCGACTCAATGTCGTAGCTGTGGGTGGAGAAGAAGGCGATCTTCATGTTGCGATGGTGCTTGGAAAAAGTAAAAATGAGAAGGCTGCTTGGGTGCGATCGATCGCAGTGCCAGTGACGTGAATGGATTGGATGTGCAAAGATACGCGTTTTGTGTCTATTCATGTAAATAGATCACGGTTGCGGCCATTTGTGGTGCAATTGTTTTGGTTGAGACGATTGAATTGTGGCTTCGACTTGATGGAGTTGACACGGCGAGACGTCGAGTATGTCGAGGCGGTGATGCTGCGTCAGCGGCAGCATCCACCCGTGGACGGCCAAACGTTTGCTGCAAGAATTCTGGATTTGCCGCTCTTCATCGGTGACGCGCAAGCCGCACAGGTGGACCGGAGACAGAGACAAGAGTATGCCTATGAGGTCCTGATTCGTAGTTGTCTGCTCCCTTGATGCTGCTGCAGGACGAAGTGTTTCTTCAAGGGAATAACATCACGCACATTGTGTCACTCGGAACTGGGTGCATCTCTCCAGAGGTAAATGACTTGTGCCATACTCAAGCGTGTGCATACAGTACTGTATGCGACTGCATCTGACGATTCGATCGCGTCTACATGATTAGTGCTGCCAAGTCCTCACAGTAGACATCCTCGACATGGAAGGCGAGCTAATCTTGACTCACTTTGAAGATTGCATCACGTTCTTGAGGAGTGCTCTGGCGGACAAGAACAACACGGCACTTGTGCATTGTGTATACGGGCAGTCCCGGAGCGCTACTATCTGTGTTGCGTACCTCATGGCGCAACTCAACCTCACGGCAGCAGCCGCCTACGACGCTGTTTGTGTGGCGAGACCGTGCATCTTCATCAATGCGGGGTTCTTGCGCCAACTCCAGCTCTTCGCGCGAATGGGTAACGACGCCAACCTGTCAGGCCTCACGAGTGGACATGCACAGGTTTGTCTGCTGCTGCCACACGGTGGCTACAAGTATGTAGCCGTCTTGCTTGCTCATCGTGAATTGTTGTTGACCCATATTCTCAGTTTCGAGCGATACTCGCTGTCAGAGAACGACAGCGCAGCGGACTCGTTCAACTGATGGATCTCCAGCTGAGCTCGAGTTCAGGATATTCCTGCTCCAAATGCAACTTCCACCTCGGAGCTCTCACGAACAAGGTACAGTCATTTGAGACGCATCATCAACCTGACGCCGTCTCACGAATATTTGATGTTTGCACGAAGATCCACGGCGAGCTGGACGCTGCGTCAGGTCGGGCAAAGCCCATGTCTTGCTCCGAAAACGGTCCATTTATCTTTGCAATGCATGTCCACAGTGCGCTGTTCGTCCATCTTCCTCGAGCCATTGCAGTGGATGCTGGCTGCAAAAGGTGAGACCCCCCAGTACGCAAAGACAGGCAAGCTCAACTGCCCGAAGTGCGCTGCAAAGCTCGGTTCGTGGTCGTGGATCGGCATCAAGTGAGTACCAGTAGCGCTTGAGCTGGTCGTTCTGCATACCCACCCACACGTGTCTTCTAGGTGCCAGTGCGGCAAGTTTGTGTGCCCAGCGTTCCAGTTGGTGCCAAGTCGCGTCCGTGAACGTAGATGAAGATCTTGTCGTACCGCAACATTTTAGATAGCGACTGTACAGACAGAATCTACGGAATGTTTCGCAGTGGAATCGTGTATGGCATGCGATCGTACCCTTGGTTAACTCCAAGGCGTGGGTCTCCCCTACATTAGAGCAACAGACACATGGATCAGCGTTTAATATAAACGAGCTGGCGATAGCAAGTACCACGTACTGTCGTGGAGAGAGGTCGACTTCTTGCTTTCGATAACGGCGACCAGCTTCACGCACGCTTAGCATCGACGCGTTCTGCGCACAGGTCTGATCGCCAGGGCAACACGCATCGATACACGGAGTGTTCGGGGTCAGAATAGAAGTCAATGCGAACACTTCTGGCCGAACGTCGCCGCGGGGAGTGAGGTCTCCGGTGCGATGCTGGCAGTAGCCGTCTTTGCAGTATCCTTTTCGAGTGCAGACGGCGAAGACGTCCCTCTTTTGTCTCATCGAGCAGCCTATTTGCACGAGGCATTGCGCGAGCTTGCTGCAGTGACCGTATCGACACACGGCATTTAGTTGAGCAATCACGTGGTACGTACAGGACGGCAGGCATTATACCTGTAGCACGGGCAGAGGAAACGCTCCGGGTCTTGATACTGTTGGGGACAGTTCATTCGACATGCGTGTACATCGTCCTCGAGGCACCCTGCGTACAGACCGAGCACTCAGTGTTCATGAGGATTCGCGCCAATGTGTTGAGACGTCGTTAGTACCAGGACGCGTCAGGTGAACTCGGGGCAACGCGACCTGGTATGAGTTTGTTCCATCAGCAGCCAGCGTGAATACCTAATGCTCTTGGTCTCAAGCGCTCGCATGTGATAGTACCTGCGCTTGAATCGCTTCCACCACGAGTGCGACCACGAGCACCGCGAACACGAAGCGCCGGTGCCGCGTCACCGCTGGCATCATGGTGAAGTAAGTGCCACTTCAACACAGAAATACACTCGTACTTAAATGAGTCACATAACCCAACAATGCCGCGTGAGCTGATCGCGATCCAAGTCGGGCAATGCGGCAACCAGATCGGCCGCCAGTTTTGGCAGCTCGCGCTAGAGGAGCATGCGAAGGTTGGCACGTCTGCTTGCAATAGTACAGTGGGGAAGATAACGTCCACGGCTGATGACGTGCTCGCTTGCAGAACTCCAAGAACTCGTTGTTTGATGAGAGCATGAGCTCGTTCTTCCGCAACGTGGACACACGATACTCAGACCCGTTGGACCTTCCCTTTGAAAACGGGCGAAGCGCCATCAAGTCACTGAAAGCGCGTGCGATCCTGATCGACATGGAGCAAGGACCAGTGGCGGAGACCATGTCTGGCCCACTCGGTGAGCTCTTCGACCACCAGCAGTTCATCACTGATGTGTCTGGCGCCGGAAACAATTGGTCAACATGCAAACGCAAACTTGACTGCGTTGACACACCAGTACTAAGTGGGGGACATGTATGTGATGCAGGGCGCATGGGCACTGCGTGTATGGCCCCAAGTATCGCGACGCACTCCTTGACAAGTTCAGTCGAGCGGCGGAGAAGTGTGACTCATTGCAGTCATTCTTTGTGATGCACTCGATCGGTGGAGGCACCGGTGCGATGCCTTAGATGGCTAGATACGGATGACATGAGAACCGTGTTGATCTGACGGGACGCATTGCTGCAGGGTCTGGGCTTGGCACCTACATTCTGAGTCTCCTGGAGGACAACTTCCCCGAAGTGTATCGATTCACGACCGCAATCTTCCCATCCGAAGACGACGATGTCATCACATCGCCGTACAACAGCTTACTTTCGCTGCGGGAGCTAACCGAGCATGCAGATTGCGTGCTGCCGATCGAGAACGAAGCCCTCGCTGACATCTGTGCAAAGCTGCCCCCACCGTCATCACTGGGAGACCGCGGTCCGACCGAGAGCAGTGTGAACGGAGGCGGAAGAATATCGGAGGGCTCGCGTCTGAACGATGGCGTGGACCTGCGTGCCTTGGAGCACCTCTACGCACGCGAAAGCTTCGCCACGACGACCAAGAGTGGTGTTGTCAAGAAGAAGCGCAGCGTTGTCGCGGCGGCCAAGACCTTGACGTCGTCGACAGTCGCCCAGCGCCAAGGAAGCAGCGCGTTCGGAGAGATGAACAACATTGTGGCTCGTCTTCTGACCAACCTGACGAGCTCGATGCGGTTTGAAGGCTCGCTCAACGTAGATCTGAACGAGATCACAACGAATCTCGTGCCGTATCCCAAGCTACATTTCTTGCTCTCAAGCATGAGTCCGATGTTTTCCATAGCGGACCCTCGACAGCAGCCTCGGCGTGTGACGCAGATGTTCTCCGACGCCTTCAGCCGGTACGCGGCGACTGTTTGCTACAAGACCTTGAGGGATCACTCTCACCTTCACGTGTGTGCTGCGCTGATTAGGGACCACCAACTGATCCGGTCAAACCCGAAAGCGAGTGTCTACCTTGCTTGTGGGTTACTGCTTCGAGGAAACGTCGAGATGTCCGACATCAATGCCAACATCCAGCGTCTCCAAGCCGAAGTGCGCATGATCCACTGGAATCAAGAGGGCTTCAAAGTCGGGCTCTGCCAGGTGCCCCCGATCGGCCAAAGCTCGTCGTTGCTGTGCCTGTCCAACAACTGCTGCATTCGTGACACGTTCGAACGCATGCACACCCGTTTCCGGAAGCTGTTCACGAGGCGAGCACATCTTCACCATTACACCGAGTACATGGACGTGGATATGCTATCCCAGGCCCAAGAGAACGCCAGGTTTTTGATCCAGGAGTACGCTCGCCTGGAGAACTCAAGTGGGATCGATCCACACGGCGACAGCGTCCCTGCTTCTAGACGAAGGCTGCAACCTCTCACGTAGTGCTGGTATTAATACCTCGTAACTTTGAAGCCATGTAGTACTGTGAGTACCCCGATGCAGTACTGTGAATACCCCGATAAGTACGAATGTAGTGCAAGTATCCTTGACACGCAATCTCGAATCCACCACGTGGACGCAGTAGAGTCGCTCGGCGTATGTGGACGTTCAAGGCGCGCTTGAAGCTTGGGCTCCTGGCAGCGCTGCTGGTGGCGGCGCTGGCTCGACCGGAGTGCCTGACGAGTGCGTTTGGATTCGGGTTTGGTGGCTTTGGAGGCGAGGAACACCATGACCACGACCATCACGACCACCACGAAGATTTCTACGAGAGTGCGTAATCGATTGCGCTTGTGCAGCAGCGGTATGGAAAGCGACTGAGTCATATTTCTGCATGTGAAATAGCCCTCGGACTGACGATGGAAGCGACGGACGCGGAGATCAAGCGCGCGTACCGCAAGCTCAGTCTCAAGTATCATCCAGGTCAGTGCGACGCTCTGGTTTGTGAAGGATCCTTCGCATGCGCTCACATCTTCCTTGTGATGCGCTATGAGTAGATAAAAACGCAGGAAATCCAGACGCGGAGCAGAAGTTTCACTCTATTGCACGCGCGTACGAAGTTCTTTCGGATTCTCACAAACGGCAAGTGTATGATCTTGAGGGTATCGAGGGACTGGAGCATGAAGAGAAACACGGGGGCGACTCGAACAGCCCTTTTGACGGCTTCTTCGGTGGTGGGAAGCAGCGCGGTCCCGACGCTGTCATCGATTTACCAGTGACCCTCGACGAGCTGTACAATGGCGCCAAGAAGGAAGCCCGTTTTGAGCGCAACGTCCTCTGCCGCAAGTGTCGAGGCACAGGAGCCAAAGACGGAAAGGTAAGTAACACCTACTCAACCACCTGGATAGAACTTGGCAGTTCAGTGGTAGTAAACCTGTCCTATGCTAGACGACTCCATGCAAAACGTGCGGTGGTCAAGGAGTCGTCCTCGTTCAGCAGCGTATGGGCCCAGGTTTCACCGTGCAAATGCAGCAGACATGCCCCAAGTGCGGCGGCAAGGGCAAAGTGTTTCGTCACAAGTGTCCCCACTGCCAGGGACACAAAGTGGTGAGAGAAGAGAAAGTTCTGGTCGCCGACATCGAGCGTGGTATGCCGTCGAACCACCAGATCGTCTTCGAGCGTGAGAGCGAACAACGACCAGGAATGGTCCCTGGTGCTGTCATTTTTCGCCTGCGTCAAGTGCCGCACGCTCGCTTCCGGTGCGTACAGGAGCACCTCGATCGATGCTGTCCGATGGTGATTGAACTAACGCACTTGGCACTTGTATCAGCCGCGCCGGGGAGGACCTCCACTACGAGATGGAGATCTCGCTCGAAGAGGCACTGATGGGGTATCGCAAGAGCCTGGTGCATTTGGATGAACGCAAGGTGCCCATCAACAACTCTGGCATCACAACGCCGTTCGAAGTGCGCGTGGTGCAAGGAGAAGGAATGCCGTACCACAACTACCCGTCCCAGCACGGCAACCTGCACATCCTGCACCACGTCAAGTTCCCAAGCAAGCTCTCGGATGCTCAGAAGCGCCTCGTGGAAGAGCTGCTTGCTGCGTAGATATGGCGATCTCATGCCACTATAATAGCTGTATCAAGCTCACCGAATGTACTGTTGATGCACACACGTTGTTGATATTGACCATTTCTTCATTCAGGGATACGAAAGCGAGCACTTCCATCGTGGAAGTGTGCACGACACACTCAGTTACGGGTTGTAGACAATCGACTGCAGATGCTCCTTGATGCTCCGCGGTCGAGGAACGGTCGCGAAGCCTTGTTGGTAGCCCTAGGGTTCAGCATATCGCACAGTCAGTTGATCAAATACACTCCACAACGCTCATTCCCGAGGCGCACTCAAACTTACGTATTCGGCAACCGCAGTCGCGATCTCCAACGACACCTGCCGGATAGAGGAGAGTGGCGGGTAGACACAGCCGGTCTCGAGGTCTGCAGGGGTGACAAGCTTGGCCAGGGTCTCTGCCGCGATGATCATGATCTCGTCGTCGACGTGCGTGAGGCCGACACCAACGCAGGCCAGACCAATACCAGGGAAGATGTACGAGTTGTTGCCTTGTCCTGGCACGTATTGCTTGTTCTTGTAGACGACTGGATCGAACGGACTGCCACTCGCGAAAATGCATCGCCCGTCAGTAAACGTGTACGCCTCCTCGGCAGTGCATTCGGCCTTCGAGGTCGGATTACTCAGCGCAAAGATGATGGGGTGCTCGTTCAGTGACGCCATCTTTTCGCACACTTGCTTGGAGAACGCCTTGGCAATGGTGCACACACCAATCAACGCACTCGGCTTGACTCGCTCGATCGTCTCTTCGAGCGTGCGGCACTCGGGGGCGTCGTGGGCGTACAGCAGCTTGTGGTGCTGCAGCGAGTCCTTGCGCGACTTGACAACCAACCCACGCGAGTCCACGAGCCAGATCTGCTCGCGTGCTTGCTCCAGTGTCTTGCCAGTCTCGTGGCCGATCGCGCGCGCAATCAGATCTGCGATACCGGTACCAGCTTCTCCGGCACCCATGAAGACAAACGTGTGCTCGGACAGCGGCTTGCCCGAGAGCGGCACCGCAGCGAGCAGACCCGCCAGCACGACGGACGCCGTGCCTTGGATGTCGTCGTTGAACGTGCAGTGGGTGTTCTCAAACTTTCTCAGCAGGTGGAACGCGGTCGAGTTGCCAAAGTCTTCGAACTGCAGCAGCACCTGAGGACCGTACTTGGCCTTGGCCGCGTTCATAAACTCCTCTACGAGCTGTTCGAACAGCGGCCCTTGCTCGCGCTTCTCGCGCAGCCCCATATAGAGCTCGTCTGCGAGGAATTCGGCATTGTTGGTGCCGCAGTCAAGCACGACAGGCAAGCACATGTGCGGAGGCACGCCGGCGCACGCCGTGTACAACGCGAGCTTGCCGATGGGGATACCCATTCCGTTGACCCCGAGATCGCCCAGACCGAGGATGCGTTCCTGTTGAGCAGAGATGGACCATCAATTATTGCACAAGGTACTCACGCGTGAGACCAACCACCACACTTACACCGTCAGTGAAGACAATCGCACGAATTTCCTTCTCTGGCCACGCGTCCAAGATTTCAGAGACTCTACCGACGTCCTTGATCGAGATGTAGAGACCCCGCGGGGTCTGGCGGTAGATGTGGCTGAACTCGAGGCACGCCTACGCACGCCAAGCCAAGGTCAGTACAATGGGAGAGGGCAGTGTGAACTATAATGAAGCGTTCGCACCTGGCCAACAGTGGGCGTGTACACGATCGGCATGAACTCAGCCGTGTTCTCGACGAGAAGACGGTAGTAGACGGCTTCGTTTGTGTCCTATTGGGAACCATTGTACGCGTTAGTCTCTACTGTATGCGTGAGCAGAGAGAGACATTGGTGCGGGTTCGTATTACCTGCATGCTCTGCAAGAAGATGTACTTCTCCAGTGGCGACGACTTCTTGCGCAACTGCACGAGAGCGCGCTTGACTTCGAGCTCAATCGACGTCTCGCCGATGGGCAGCAGGCCACGCAGCTTGAGCGCGTCGCGCTCGCTCGTCGTGAATGCAAGACCCTGCTCGACAGCAACGTGTGAGAGATATTCCCCACGACCCAGTGTTTTGATACCGACGCTCAAATGCTCACCTTGTTGATGCTTGGCGTGCGGATGGCTTGGTATCCCGTCGACATTGTTGATGCGTGAGGCGTGGGGGGTGGTCGGTCGATGACTGCGATTCCGGGACAATTGAGAAGTGGCATCGGCGATCACCAGCTCATCGTCGTGCAGCTCTTGGACACAAGATCTATCCGGCGGGTTTGAATCTCGACGGGTTTGGTAACCCGTTGAAAGTTTCAATGAAACGACGTTTGCACAGTTCCACTCGTCGGATTCTGCATGTGAGTTTGAAGTTTCAACTGCAACAATGACACCGTTCAACACACAACGATTTCAAGCGGATATGCATTTGTAGAATCATTATTATTTATACAATGAATGTAGCACGATAATTAGTTCATGCAATAACTTAAACATTTAATATGACGATGAATAAATATAACAAAGATGGTGCATTGCTTGGTATCGTTGGCTGTTCTCATGTGTACCAAGGGTGTTGTCACTTTGATTCGTGTCGCCACTCAACAAACGCCACTGCTTGGTGGCTGCGGCGCTTGTGATTTGGAACTGTATGTCTGCGGCTTGCCCTCATCATAGCGGTGGCAACGAGAACGTCATTTGCCGCGGCGTAGCCCACATTTTCATTCGCATTAAAGCAGTACATTGAAGTGAGACCACGTCTGAGTTTGCTTGCGACTCAGTGACTGCGCAGTCACATGAGTGACAACTTCAACACATTCTGGTGGTCGATTGAATGCACAAACTGCTTGGAGCTGCTCCTGAACGCTTCAATGTGACATCGTAGTGTCATCCGCATGGTTAAGTCTGCTTGGAGAATCGACGCGGATTCTGAAGTGACGTTTGGAGATCCTTCTTGTGGCGAGTCACGGTTGGAAAAGATGAGGCCGCTTTGATTGGCTAAAATTTGTCTCGTCCATTATTCGTCGAAACTCGGCGTTCATGCAGCACCAGATTTCCGCGCAACAATGGTGCAGGTTATCAAGGCGCTGGCCACAACGCTGGGCCATTATGCCATCTCTGTGCCCGTCGTTGATGCGCAGCTCAAGGCGATGGTGCGCTGCATCAAGTGCCCCGGTGGCCCATGGTGAGCGAGCTTGACAATAGTGTCATTCTATGCGTCTCATCATCTTGCTGTGGATCAAACACTCAGGGACATCGGGCTGATGCTCACCACCGATGAACACATGCGGCGGCTCAATAGGAAGTACAGGAACAAAAATCGCCCTACTGACATTCTTTCGTTCCCATTTCATAAGGTGCAGCAGCGTATACACTGATGCATTCGGGTTGGAGAAATGAATCTGATCGCATGATGGCATGACGATAGATTTCTCGACCGGGACGATTCCCTCCCGTGCACTCCAAGGACGAGCGCTACCTTGGTGACATCTACATCAGCCTCCCCTACGTTCAGCGCCAGTGCGACGACCCTGATAACGAAGACGTCACGGCCCTAGAGACGAGGATGCCGGTCTTGTTGGCGCACGGCCTCTGTCATTTGATGGGGTACGTACACATCGAAACAACTCTTGGATGGTGAAGGCCTATGCCCTGACCTGACCGTTCAACGCGGGTCTGACGCTGTGTGTATTTATTGGCTCAAGGTACGATCACGAAACCGACCCAGACTACGAGCGCATGCAGCGCGCTGAAGCGTACATTCTGAAACGATACACACAGTATCTGGACAATGTGAATGAACAGCAACCGTGAAGCCGGGATCGTATGCACTATTGGCAACGATGGAAGCCACTACAACTCTTGGCGCTCCTCGTACGCTTCATAAATAATGCTCGTCGCCGTCTTCATGATCATGGTGGTGAAGCACGTGTGCGTCAGTCGTGCGAAGAATCCTGTCGTCGCGAAGCCAGCCACCTGCTTGATGCCGCCACGCTTGAACTCGTTGCGGAAGGTCTCGATCACCGACACCTGGGCGCCAGCCTTGGACGCCTGCTGGATCTGCGCCACCATCACATCAATCGGCAGCGTGCACGTGGCGCTGATAGCACCACCCATGAGCGACGCGATCATCTTCTCCTGGTTCGTCAGCGCCACTTCCGGGTTGCCTCGCTTGAACACGAGCTCTTCACTCTGCACCGAGAAGAAGAAACGCGTCGACCAGTCCGCGACACGCTTCATCGAGAACACGAGCGATCCCTTCATCAGCGCCGACACTCCTTCGATGCGGATCACGTTCATTCCGACCCGCAGCGACATCATGGATGTCTCCACTGGCGTCATCTTTTGGCGGAACACTGGATCGGTCATCACGCGCGTCTTGAGCAGCAGTGTTGGACTGAGCACAAGGCCCTGGAAGCCACCGCCGATGCCACCGGCCAGCACTTCCACGGTGTTCTCACCGAGCGTAGCGTTGTCCGCGAAGCGCTGCAGGTTTTGCTTGGCCAGCGCATGTCCCCACGAGAACACGGCGCCCTTGGCCAGACCCTGGATCGCTCCCCATGGGAAGAACCCATCCCAGACACCAGCGATGCCTTTGGACTTTACGATCTCGCGCGTGAGAGCCCCGTACGACTCACCTGGACGCGTCTGCTTCATGATCTTGATGAATTCGAGAAAGTGGCCGAGAGCGAACTCGTAGCCGAGCGTGACGCCGGCACCGATGACCAGCTTGACGGCTGGGCGTTCCGTTCGCTCGGCGGACGCGCTCAGCGCCAACGGGCGCATCGCATGCGCGGAGGAGAGAGGGCCCTTTCTCGAGGGGGTCGGCGCGGGGAATCCGTTCATCGCGTCCACACGGATACAAACAAGAACAGAGAGGCACTGCGAGCCTGGTGGTGACTGGCGTGCGTGTTGGCTACTGGTTCCACTTCGAAAAACTGTTCCAGTCGGCGTGTGATTGAAAAATCAAAGCGAGTGTACCGAAGAGGACAAAATAATAAATTTAGCAGGTGAATGCTCATCAACGTCATCTTGAAATGGGTGCAAGATCTTGAGCACGTCATCCCTGCGTTGAGCGCAAGTTCTCAGGGACGCAGCATGCCTGCGAGAACTGCACAGCGAGCGAGCGAAGCTCGTCCACGCCGCGCGCGACGATGACCTTTCTGATAGCGGCGTTGACAGCGTCATCGACGAACCGTTGGCCAATTGGCGGGAGAGATGCTTCGCTGACGACATCATGCGCACTCGTCTCCACACTGATGGTAGGACTCGGCGCAGGTGCGCTGTTCTCGACGAGACTCTCGTTGACTATGCTTTCAGCCTGTGAACGGCACTTTGTAATGGCCTGGTCACCGACACTGCGCAGAAAGCTGCGCGCCTCGTGTTGGTTCAGGAGCTGCTGGCGAGCACGAGCGCCGATCTCTTGCAGTGCCGTATGGCAATGGAGATGCTTCCGTGCAACGACACGAGATCGCTCTGTGCGCAGGATGGTGTCTTGACGCGCTTTCTCTCTCTTCTCATCGAGGCGTGCGGACAGTGAATCGTAGCCGCTCAATTCTCCTGCTTGATGGGCGCGCTGCGTTGATGGTACACGCTGTGTGTCAAGTGCGACCCCCACCTCTTCGTTGACGGATTGGGCACAGCCCTCGTTCGAAGACACCGTAGTGGGCTCTAGATCGTCTTCCACAGGGCCGTCGGCCGGCTTCTCAATCGTCACGCTGCTCTGATCACGACTCTGTGCTTCCCCATGTAAATCATCTTCCTTGTTGATCGTCTCCAGTAGTTGGAGCCATCGTTCAGATCCTGTAACTTGATCCTCATTGCTTGTTCTGTCGTGTGAATCGATGGCATCAAGCAGCTGGGTGTACTCCACCATTCCACGATCGACTGGAACTGCAGGATGAGGTAGCCAAGAGACGAACTCGCTCGCCTCCACACCGATCAGTCCGCCAACGAGTCTAGCAACAGAGTCAACACGCAACAGTCCCGTCCGTGCTGGATCGAGTAGGCGGAAGCTCATTCTCAGATCGATGTTTCTGCCACGGAGGCTCCCTGTAATCGCGGAAAGCATGTCCTGTTTTGGAGGTGCTTGCGGTGGCGGTGGCTCCTCAACACCAGCAGTAGCAGTAGAAACAACGGAGACATCGATGGTGTCGGACCCCTTTGTCTCTTGCTGCTCGTGTGGAGGTGCACTTGGTTCCACCACCGGAGACTGTGGTCGGTGAAGTTGAGGGAGGCTTATCTCGTTGGCTGTGTGGCTCCGAGCGTGTAGCTTCCGTCCAGGTTTCGATGGCGAGCGAGCTGTTCTCGCAGATGCGACGAAGGCTCGTTCTGCTTCCTCACGTTTCAGCTTCTCTTGTTGCAGTTGCTCTATTCGCTTCAGTGATTCCTCCGCCTGCGGGTACACATTCAGTACAGACTCGAACACAGTCTTCGCTTCCTCGAGTCGACCTAGTTCCTTGAGGGATGTCCCCAGCTTGAATTGCGCGTACGGGTCCTCTGCGTTGATGCGTAACGCAGCTCGAAACTCGGTCTCGCTTGCCTCATACTCTTGACCGACTTCGTAGGCACAACCCAAGTTGATACGCAGCCTGAACTGGACCTCGTCGCTGATATCCATCGACAGAGCCAATAAGTAGAGTTCAACAGCTCGCTCCCATTCGCCCTTGGTGTGTAGCCGCACGGCTGCTTTCGTCACCATCTTGAGCTTTTGTGTCGGCTCGAGATTGGCGTGGTGCTGTGGCAACGACCGCCACCACCATTCAAACCCACTCACCGAGTTGATGCAGTCCGGATTCCACGAGTACTTCTCCGACACCACGACGGGTTTCTTCTCCGTGGTTGTTGGTGATTTCGGTGGCGAGTCGGACGAGCCCAGCCATATGAGATCATCACCACTTGATGAGCATGCGTCGCGAACCGGTTCTGGTATGTTTGGAGTGAGACAGCGCCGCTTCCGATCGCCCGGAAGCGCGCGCTCTTTTGGTGTACTGAAGATGACAGACCTTCTCGCCTGCTCACTTGCAGACGGAGGTGGTCGCGCGATCGGCAAGACCAGTTGAGAGGAGTATGGAGATGTCGCGTCCACGTACAGCGATGATATCGTTGTGGTAGGTCGGTGCGTGAACGCCTCTGTCTTCTTGCTAGGACTGGTGGTTGACAGCAGCGGGAGTGACGTCGTGCGGGACTCTCTCGTATGTCCAGTCTTCGTGGGAGTAGCGAGGCTCAGGATGTGCATGTCTACGTCCGCATTCTCGACACGGGCCGAGTCAAGTTTGATCGGGGACGCGATGGGCATCTCGCCAGCAAAATGCGCCAGGAGCTCGGCCACGAGTGCGCAGATCTCGATGTTGTCTCGATGGCGTTTCTGTAGAGTATAGATGAACATGTTGGGCTGCCACAACTGACCTTGCGCTGCGACTTTGCATGCGTGGACGACTGCCGCCGAATCTTCATTTGCGAGACGCACCAAGATGCGAAGCGAGAGGATCTAGGGCAGCGGTAGATGCGATTAGTAGTGTCGAACGGGCATCGAGGCATCAGGACGTACTCTCTTCGATGGCTCAGAGTACGTGGTGAGGAAGCGAAAGACACAGCCAGCGAAGCCTAAGTCATTCGTCATCATCATCTGTGAGCCAATGCGACTGTGAATGGATGGATGCGAGGACAAGCCTGATTCTGGTGGCGTACCTGAGCGCAACGCCTGCACTCGAATCGCTCGGCTTTGCAGAAACTCATCAGCCTCACTTAACATGCTTTCCTGTGATGAGGGCAATGCGCAATGAGTCGATCACGTGGTCTTTCTTGGTGTTGTTTGTGCAGGGCTGATCTCACAATGTGGTACTCTGGGCATCGGTCTGCAGTCGCAGCGAACATGAGTGCTGCCTTGGGCT
>JAADXF010000621.1:0-14345 GCA_023337575.1 Pythium chondricola | reverse complement strand
TTCATTCAAAGTCGATGCTCCTGTGTTCGATAGTAACAAAACTTCAGAGGTACTGTGGAGGGATATGTGATAGGAACAGGCGCACTATTCGGGTAGCTTTTCGTGATTTTTCCCGTCCCTATCACAAGTCTTATACGGTATCATTATTCTGAGTGTCCGGTTTGGTAATATCCGAATTCGTGCAGGAACACAAAAACAACCTCAATAGAGGAGCGTCGCTTTTGATATCTCGTCGCTTATGATATCTAACAGTGAGTATTATTAACGGAGCAACTCCGGATGAGAACTTGCGGACGGTACCGTACTGAAGAACCTCTGTAGCCTCTGCATGCAAGATTGAGTGGCGTCCCACGGACAGCGACGAAACCATGGTCAAAACCGTTGGCAGCCGACAGTGGCAACCTCTGGCGCTCCACATTCCACAACCAGCGTCCGCCACACGAACGATCTCGTCACATACAACCAGCGGCGCATTGCGTGATGAGAGCTGGGTCGATCGCGATCACATTCGCACACGCGGCGGCGGCTTCATCGATCTACAATGGACTGGAGCAAAGCGGGAGCTGCCACGTTCAGTACCAAATGACTGTCGAGTCGTGCGGCGACGTGAGCTGCAGTAGCCGCGAGTGCAAGAATATCAACGGCGTGATCGACTACTCCTGCTCTTCGCCATTCACCTGCTCTGGCCGAGCAGCTCCTGCGACGGCCGCACCGACGCCATGGCAGCCGGGGTTTGATGATTGCATCAGTGGTCGCAACCTTCAAGTCACAACCTGCGGCAGCACCGATGGATTCGGCGACATTGGCTGCACCTGCTTCACGTGCACAGAGGTCAATGGTTACATCAATTTACAGTGCACGGCCCCGTTCCAGTGCTCGAACTCGTTCTCGGGGCCCAGTGCGTCAACGCAAATGCCATCGCCCGAAATGCCATCGCCCGAGCTGGACGCGACCGACTACGCCATCATCATCGGTGTCTTTGCTGGTGTTTCTGGCATCGTTGGGCTGTTTGCGTTCTTCACCAACAAGCACAGGGGTGCCAAAAAGTCGCACTTCCAAATGGTCGTGGATCTGGTCAAGTCCACTCTCCATGGCTTGTTTGTCAAGCCAAACATTCGAGATGACGGGGCCAAAACGACGCTGCTCGAGTTCTGGGCATCACAAAATGCGTGGATCGCACTCATGAGCCGATGCTGTTGCAAGACGCCGTCGACCTCGGTGGCTCCGCATTATCTCTAGCCAAAGAGTCTGGGCCGTTGTATCTCCGAGATAATTCCCAGGGCCAGCGTCGTCTTGTCACTGGCGTTCCTCGTGGGGACGGTGGTGTCCAACAGCGAGAACTGCAGCTCCACTATCAACGGGTCGTACTGCAGCAGTGGTGGTACGACCATCATCAACAACTCTGTCTCCTCGAAGGCGAGTGTGAGTTGTGAGGCCATTGGCAGCTCGATGACGCTGCAGGCCAGGTTCACCACGGTGATGCTCTCCAAGTTATTGCGCTATCGTGCAATTACGCGGAGAGCACAGCCGGTGGCGACAGCAAGCGCATGCAAACCATGATGGTCGTGCGCGTGATCGCCACGGTTGGCTTGTTTTTTTGGGGCTCGGCTACTCGTTCGTGATCGCAAAAGAGGCAGCGAACGGCGATACAGACGTCGCGGTGCGGCGCACGAAAACGATTACCAGCGTGTTTGGCACGTCCTGGCTCGCTGACGAGATCACCGGCGCCCTCTACCAGCTCGTGCAGCGCGTTGGCATCTTGTTCGTACCATGCATCAAGATGATCCGTGGCCACGTGGATATGCACAAGGCGACTGCCACGTCGGGCCCGGTTGTGCATCCCGTGGCGTCCGGTGTGCCCATTGATGCGAGCGGTGTCAACCTACAGATGAACAATCCCTGTATCAACAAGCTCGTCGCGGCGACGGATGATGCGACGATGAAGGGCCAACGCCACGGTCACTGAGCAGCAAGCACAATCACGACATGATCACGGCAGAGCCAAGACTCCAAGCAGCTTCTCACATGCATTGTGATTAATACAAAGCAAAGCATCACGACCGCTCCTCGACGATGGTGTGTAGCATGCAGCCACGCTACGTGCATGTTGGGTGTGTGGCGTTGTCCCCAGGAATGTCGCTCGGCTTGCATGGTCCTGCATACGTCACACGCAGCGTGGAGGCTGGGCGATCACACCTGGCCATGCGAAGCGTGCACTGATTCCCGTACGTGACGCCGTCCGATCCACACACCGGCGCGTAAGGTTCAGGACAGGGTTGGTTGCATCCCGGTGGTCCGAGGCACACACCTTGGTCGATCACACCGAGTGCCTCGTTCTTGGTGGTGCATTTTTCAGCATCAACGATGCACCGGTTGTCGTACGTCTTGCCATCCGAGCCACACACTGGGGCGTAGATTTCTTCGCACACAGTCTTGCACTCTTCCGCAGTCACCTGGCCGATGAACGCAACCGCAAACGCCGCGAGAGCAACCAAAAGCTTCATCTTGGGTGGTGAGTATGCAGAACACAGTGGTTGGGATCCTTGAAATCGACGAGTGAACAGCTTGGGGTCGAGTCCAGTCTGTAGAATGCACTTGTACCTGGCGTTGTCTGCTCGTTCGCTCCACAGGGGTTCGATATCGCGGTCTTTGTATGCAGAGTGTTGAGTGTGCGAAAATATCCACATCGATATGGATATTTTCTAAAATTTAATTGTTTTAGCTTTTACAGAGTGGTATGGATATCTTAGCACACTCCACACTCTGCGTACAAAGTCTACACGGCACGGTACCGCCATTGAACGAATCTGCGGATCGTGAATCACGATCCGCACGGTTGCTGTTGATTCAACTGAGATTTCTGTGATCACGATTCGTGATCACAGAAATCTCTTGCTTCAACAGCAATGGTTCAGGGTAGACCGTTTTAACAATTAAAATTGCTCATGGCCCATGAGTCATGGAGCAGCCAAGCGCCATAGCATGAACGCAACCAACCAAACGAATGATCCCCTTCTGGTGGCAGCATGCAGACACGTGCTGAACATCTCTCTCACTGGATGGTGTAGTAGTACGATATGAGCTGTGCACTGCATACAGTACACGGTACAGTATTACTATCGGTACCGGCATTATGATCCTCGGCGAATGATGATCGGACTCTCTTGTTCACTTTTCCAGCTTGCTGCTTATTAACTGGCGTCCTGCGTGTTGCGGACCAAAGAAGTTGGCACGTCGCGCTGAAAAAAGAGATACTCTAAAACATTATGTTTGATAGAATGCAGAAACAAAATGCGTTTTCAATTTGCATCAAGTCGACTTTGGAAATGAATAGAGCAAACCTTACAAATAGATACATACTTGTGGAATGTACAGCCGCACGATGAGTCAATTCACCAGCTGCCGATCACGCGACGAGCTCACGCGTACTCGTACAAACAAGAGAAACACACTGACTAAGACGACACGAGCTCACCAAGAGCTGCTCATTCATCGATTTCTCGAAGCTGATCCACTGCACTTTACACCGAGAGCCCACGAACGACACCCTGAGTATCATTGCCAGAGACCAGTGTCTTGGAGCTCCAGGATGCACTCAAGGCTGTCCTCAGATCTACAAACCAGCGTGCGGATCACACGGTGTCACCTACGGTAACCAGTGTGAGCTCCGGATGGCCAAGTGCGATCTCCCCGCTTCGACGCTTCAAATCGCCTACGAAGGACCGTGCACACCAAGCGACAACTCTGGTAGCAACACGACGTGCCTACAGTGCAACTCGCCGGAGAGCCCATCACGGCCTGCAGTAGGGACTGAGTTATCGGCGCAAAGCAACACGCCCTGGACATGCATTGTTTCCTTGTGGTGTGTTATATTACCGCCCGTGTCGTCTCCCATGATCTCGTGTCACATCGCTGTTCTTGTTTCCGCCGCGTCCCACAAAAATAATAACTGGGATCGTATCATACACTTTGTGATGTTTCAGTCGATCATCCCCACGCTCTGGTGCGTGCATTTTGACGCCACCTTTATTCACCATGCCCGTGTTCGGCTCTCTTCGAGACGCACCGATGATCCAGCGCGCTGCGTCTTGCAGCGATGTCCGGACGAATGATCCCACTGAGAAGACACAGCTCAGGCGCTGTGCCACCTTCCGCGCCGACTCAACCCGTGGCTGGGGGATCGTCCCCGTGCTTAACGAGCTCGAGCAGCGAGTCACGACGGATGGCTTCCACGCACGCCACACCAGCATGCTGAGGCGAACATCGAGCGCAGCGCAACTGGTGTGCGACAACTGCCACGGTCACTTCGTGGATCAACGCGTGATTGAAGATCCGTCGGCCACGCCTCGCCAGTTCTGCTCGCTGGATTGCAAGAACAGCCACGCATACAAGTATGCGGTCCAGCAGAAGCTGGCCGACGACTGGTCCGAAGGAAGCAGCGACGTTGACCTCATCACGGTTCCTGACGACGTCGAGCTCCCGCTTAGTTAACGGCGTATGCTGCAGCCGCGTTTGGGTACAGCCAGCGGCGGTACTGTACTGTTCTACCCAAACTGCAAGAAGATGCGGTGGTTGAAGCAACTGCAAGAAGATGGACGCAGTGGTTGAAGCATGCCTTGTTCAACTCGCTTGTGGGCGGAACACTGAACAATATCCACAGGATTCTGCTGCGCAAATTAGGTGTTTACAACACAATCTATTATTTATTACTAACATACGCATGTGACTCTTCACAGGCATTGACGTGAATGACATTGCAGGTTTTGAGGATGCTGGTCCAAGTGCTGGATACAGGGCTCACCAAGGCGGATTGCATCCGCGCAGCGACGGAGGGAGATATCAAGTCCCTGCGTCACTTCTTCTCGCAGTATCCAATCGATGACGTCACGCCCAAGTCAGAGGAGATCTCTCCCGAGAGAATCGAACTTCCGGTCGTCGCGTTGCAAGAGTTGACAGTCACGCTGTTTCGCGAAGCCATCGCGAATGGCCACCTCGATATCGTGCGGGAGCTGCTTGCCACGCCGGCAGCTCTATCCACATCTTCAATCCACTCGCCAGCTCACAAGAAGTTGTTGCTATCGGATCTCATGGGGCAAGCGATCGTCGAAGACTACGCTGATATCCTCGAGTTCTTGCTGGCGGAAGGCGCAGACGCGAACGCCGAGCTGGATTGTTCGGCGGTCGACATGGATGCTAAATCAAACTCTTTGCCTGCGCTGATTCTAGCTGCGCGGTTGGGGTCGCTTGAGATCATCCAGATCTTGGTGAATCACGGGGCCAACGTGAACACCTGTGGCCCAACTGATGGCCGCACAGCACTTCACGAAGCTGCTCGGCAGGACGACGAAGATACGATCGAGTATGTCGTCCGATGTGGCTGTGATATCAACGCAATTGACTCGATTCACGGAGAGACACCACTGCATGTGGCTGTGAAATCCGGGAAAATGAAGGCCGTTGCCGCGTTGCTCCAGCATCGAGCCAACGTGGCAGTCACCAACAGACGGGGAAGCTGTGCCGTGCACTTGGCGAATGTCGAAGGTCACAAGGCCATCCTCGCCATGCTGGCTAGCGCTGGCGCAGACACCACCCGTCCAGCGACGCCAGCCAAGTTCAAGGCTTTGTAGTGGATTCTCTCTGTTATGCAAAACGTGGTGCTTGTTATCATGCTGTCATTGCCTCACATCCGAGAAGTCTCCACGTGATCAGTACACTGCACTATTCTACGCTGTAGACTCATCGACGAAGGGTCAGAATGATGAGCCATCTACAGTTCGGTAGTTCCACTGGATTTTAGAAGAGAGAGATGATGCGAAAGGATGCGATTTATGCCATTTTTAGTTGATAATTCGTAGCTAAAAACTGCTCCCAGCAAAATAGATCGTGGCAGGCAAATGTTGAAGAGCAGTTTGCTCACACATCGCCGCACGCCACAGGTCTGTCACAAATCATTCGAGATATGTTTTCTTTGCTGTGGTGAGACCTTACTCACTGCCCTTTAGTACCGTAGAAGGTCCGGTACCGTACAGTGCCAACTTGACCGTCAACTGGCAATGTATTCACAGAAAGAGGCCGCCTTCAATTACTCCCACTAGCGAATCAAATCAAATTCTTTTGGGCAGGACGTCCAATGGGTGTGCACCCAAGCGAGATACCTAGCAGCCAACAGACTGTACCCACGGGTACTGGACACCTGCAACCACGAGGAAGCCACACGAATCAATGCTTGCCGGCATTGCCGCAGTGGTTGGTCTGCGACAACAAGAACTGCATCACAAGAACATAGAGATCTCGATTTGTATTCTTTTAAGACGTTTTTGACCATCTTTTTGATCTGTTAAAACCGATCAAAACGATGGTCGAAAATGTGCCGCGCTTCTGAGACACCAGATTGAACCAGAGCAAAAATGTCAGCGTCGCTGACATTTTTGCTCTGGTTCACTCAGCGCCCAGAATCTGACGTTTCTCACATTTTGCATCCAAACGCGCCTGGGCTCTTGACACAGCTAGCAAATACCGGCTACACTGTATTATACAGTGTAAATGTATATACTCGGACCGAGTATATACGATATCCCACAATCCCACTCTCTGCCAGCCGAGACTCGGCTGGCAGAGAGTGGGATATCTCACATATGTGGGTCTAATTCCCACCAATCAGAGCACGTATTCTAGATCCCACAATGCCAAATCATCACCCGGCACTGGCCTTTCTATTATCCAGACTCGGTCGGTGTGTCCACGGATGTTCCGGAGGCTGCGGGCTCTCCCTCACTTTCGCATCCGACACCAAGAGCTCCCTCACCGCGACCCGACGCTACCATACAGTACCAATACTAAACTAAAATGACCGCGCCTGCCTCGCCGACCGACGCCACGGGATCGCCATCGCTCAAGTCAAGCATGAACGCCGTGCTCAGCGACATGGAGCGCGCCGAACGCTGTGCGTACCCGAGCAAACCGTGCTCGCTTCCGTGTGCCGTCAAGCTCAACGGAGACCTCCATAATTTCTGCAACTTCCACCGCCGCAAGGCCAACATGAACCAGCGTCGGTGGCAGCAGCGCCGCCGCCGTCTGCGTGGCACCGACGCGCCCCAGTCGCCGCTAACGCCACGTGCCTTGGACACGCGAGCCACCGAACTTGAGACGGCCCAGGCGGTCGCGATGCTTCACCGGGTGGGGGAGTACTACCCACCACCGCAGGCTGTCCCACGCTGGCCGCAGTACCCATCCCATGCCAGCGAGGATGAGTGGAGTCCTCGCGCAGGCGCACCGCTCCAGTTGCCACGTCAGTTCTTGTCCGCACCAGTGTTCCGACCAATTGTGAACGTCCTACCGTCCACGCTGCCACGCACGTTCCCATACGTTGTGAAGCAGAGCCACTCGCCGACGATGGCCATCCCACCGCTGCACTCGCTGCCAGCACTATTGCCCTCGTCGTTCCTCGGTAACGAGGCGCGTCCAACGCGTCCCATGTCGGCACACGTATCGACGTACTAGAGCTAGCCCTGCCCCCCCTCTCACCTTATTAAACACCGCTAAGGGCATGTACACTACTCTTTCCACCCGCATCCACTTTCGCGTCTTCTTCGTTTTGGACCCGTCCACTTGATTCATTGGCTCACAGGTTACGAAATATCTCTTGTATGGCGTAGTGACAGATCTAAAAAATCGTCGGCCAGCAATGTGTATGGAGTGCATTCGTTTTCTCCTTACATTGCCTCGGAATCCAACTTGGATACCATGGATGCATCGATGTATGTACAGTAATGTGAGTGGTTAGGCCACCACAAGTCGAGCAGTGGCAAAGGTACGGATTGCACGGCCGATGGTTTGGTACCACTACGTAGTAGGTTGATACGCTGAATGCGCCGAACTGAGAGAGATGTGTATCCCACATCGATTGCAGGGTCATTTCCAAATCACATCCCACAATTGCTCGGTACGATGAGACCCTGGCCGTGGGCGTTGGACATGCTCATCAGTTGTAAGCATCACTAGATATCATATTGCGTCGATATCGGAACACTGCTCAGCTGTCTGGTACGGACCGTCATTGGATGCCTGGGGTGATTGATACCTGGAGGACTTGATCAACCGTGGCCTGACAGAATTCGCAGTGTACCAAGCTCTACACCAGGAACGCAGATACTTGAGCAGTATCCTTGTTGGTGAAGCTGGAATGAGCACGGACGCTGGTGTACCTAGGTGGAGGAGAATCGCAGCCTGGGGGCTCATCGTGGCGATAGAGACGACTGGCATCCACGAAAAGATGGATGCTAACCGTTGGATTTCACATGTGAGGCTGTTGCGACAGACTACCGGCCAGTACGTTCATCTCGATACTGGATAATCGATCGAGAACCTTTGGATTCAGATGAATCCTGCGTTGTAGAGACATCCCGCGTGCGGACGATGATAATTAACCTCAAATTGCATCCTCCTCTTGTTCCCTTCGTGTTGAGCTGCCGCGCGCTACTTCCAAGTTCCCGAACGCGGATGGATCCCATACTATGGGACGCGTAGTGGACTTGGATCTCGAGGGTCTTCTTTCGTTCAAGGTCCTGGCTGGACGGGATCTCAGTTCCAGACTACAGACTGTACAGGTACTTGGAAGTCGACGCCGTTCGGCGAGGCTGATTGTGAGACCGACAGCGAGCCGGAGTGGTGATCACCGTCTTGGTGATGTCGTCGTCATACGACTCGTATACTCGGCCACGAACGTTCGTTGCCAGTGACGCCGCTGGCCAACGCGTGAGTGAGTCTGGTCAGCGGCTGCAGCTCGCGGCTCGCGGCTCATCACTCGTCCACACAGCATATACATCATTGCGTACCTCGCCCGTCAGTGGCGCATCCCGCATCAACTCGCTGCAATGCTCATGTAGGGTTCCCCACGAAAAGAAAGAAGCTTGCGTTGCGGGGAACGCTAGACTTCTCTCATTCAGCTGGCTTGTCTCGCGTCGGGGGTGGCACGTATATCCTGATTCCTGTGAGTTAGAAAGGAATACTGGTACTGTATTACCTTTGGTGGAACTCGCCTCATAGTATCCGCGGTTTCGCTTCGCTTCAGGGTGGATCGAGCTGCCCGGTTTGTCAACAGGTCACTGAAGACTTGACTTCATTTCTTGTTGCAGAAACGCACGCACGCATGACGTGGACACGGACTGACGGTGCTTGAATACAAACCACTAGCACTGACTGTCGCCCGCAGCTTGAAAGACCTGCAACCAAGCAGGACGAATCGTCAGGTACTGTATTACTAGTAATACGCTGTACACACGATGGCTGTACAGTACCGGTACTTGAATGCGCGCAGGGCCAATTCGTCAGTCAACCGTGCTCACCAAATCTGACGGACCTGTTCCACATTTTGCGTGGTGCAATCTGGCAAGAGAGCCACGGATGGCGTGTTGAACCTTGCCTCCTTGGAGCCTCAAACAAGTGTAAATTGGTGGGGGGAAAGCAACGAAGTGAAGTCGACGCTTCACTGTGGCCACCAAGGCGGAACGTGCGTTATCCCTAGCAAACACGAGAGTACAACGTACGTTTCACGGTGCGGACATCTTTGTTTTCTTCTGTGGACAATGGAGGCCACGACCGAGTGAGGATGCAGGCGCATACATGCATGTGCTTGCTCATCGATGTATTGAAGCCACGCCCAGAGTGTTTGCCCACAGGTGCTGAACGAGTGCTGGTGATTCGACGACGACGTGGGGCAGCTGATCCTCGCCCTCTGCATCAGAGTTACAACAGACAGACACTGGCGACAGACACAAATGTCAGTCTCTTTCATAGGACAAGACACCACGTATTCACCTGCATGGCAGTGGGCTTTCGTCTCCTACCCCCTCGCTCGCCTTGTTCCGCGTGTCGCCGAGATTTGGGCTTTGAGGTGTTCGAGCCAGGAGTGTGTGGGTGGTCGCTCGTACCTACTCGAATTGCCCCAGGACCTTGTAATCGGATCGACCCCTGTCAATACGCATCACCAGTTTGTAAGGGGGACCTCAACTGTCAGTTGAGGTCAACACGACCGACGACAGCAGGTGACGAGCCAAGTCCATCATTACACTGTACTTCTACTGTACTGTCCACGGACCATTCAAATCCTATCCGATACTGTCGACCAGATGCGTTCGTTCATTGACGGTCGTGTTCCCGGCGCGGACAGTACGCAGTTGTACTGAAGCGAGGCGAGCGTGGACCAGCGCTCGACGGCCTGGAGCTTGGGCACGAGTGGCTGCTCGTCCATCGCCGCGAGGTCGAGCCCGCGAGGCAGACGTCCGCATTCGATGGATAGCCGCACGTCCAAGAAGGGCCCCGCTCGACGGATACACCAGCGCAGGCAGTACGTGGCGGCACCAGTATCGGTATCGGTACGATCAACCGCCAACGTCGGCCACGTGTAGCAGTTGATGGCGAGCTCTCGTGTCTCGGACCGGAACGATGCGACGTAGTGGCCGACGCGTTGAGTTCCGATATACACGGCGCTGGTGGATTCACCCGAGGGAAACCCTCGCAGCCAACGCGGCTTGCCGTCCAGCGCTAGCTGCGAGCCACGTCGTGGTGGATGGTCTTGACTGCCTGGGTTCCAGTGCGAGATGATATTCAGCGTCGCATGGGCATTGTCGTTCTCCTGGCCGATCGCGATCTCAAAATGAAGAAGCTGCCGCAACATCCAGAGCATCGCGAACACGGAAGGCTCCTGGGACGGCGATGGCGAAGCCGACGACGGATGAGCCGGTCGTGCTTCGACGGTACGAAGATCTGCGACCCAGACGCCGTTGAATGGCTCGAGATGGGAGAGTGTGACGTGGTCGATTCGAGCTCGTTTACTGCGATGGCTTGCTCGCGAGTTCTCGTGGCTGGCGAGGAAAACCTCCCTTGCTTGTGCGACGAACGATTCCAAGCCCCGGCACTTCGCGTCGTCTTGACGGAGCGTTGATGGCACTACCGCGGCCGCTGCCTCTCCCAGTGCGTAGCACGTGGACTGACCGGAGCTGCTGCCAAGATTCGAGTCAATATAATCGCGCAAGAACGCCAGCGATTTGAAATACGCCGTGTACAGTGCAGCCTTGTCCAGTAATTGATACGACGCGACGTCGACCAAGCGGGACAGTGCATGGCCGAGATCAGCGTTGAAAAATGCCCACATCGCAAGGCGAACGACGCCACGTGTCGCGCGGCTGGATTGAGATGGCTCAACGGTGGGAAACAGTCTCAATAGACGGCTGAGATCACGCTCGGCGACCTGGTACGCTTCCAAGCCACTGTATAAAACACTGACCAGTACCGGGAGGTGATAGTCGAGGTGCGTCGCCCGCACACGTTGAAGGAGAGCGACTATGGCCGCGATACTGATGGAGATGCCACGGACCTCACGCGACGGCTGCAGCGAGATACCTTCGCCATCACTGGCGGATGCAGTGGATTCACGACCACCAAACCCCACGGGATCCACCGATCGAAGATCGTGTACATCGTCTTCTACCGAGTCCATCGACTCGCGCATGGACCAGCGACCATGTGTCGTGTTCTCTACATCCGAGCATCCATCGAAGGCTGCACTGGCGCCGCCCAGGAGCTTGGTCTCGACTGGCGCGCGACGGAAGGAGATCAACTTGAAGCTCGGTGACGACGTGGACGCGACGACGCGGCAGAACCCACTCGGAGGATACTCCTGCCGCAGAACGTACACTGTAAACTGGTGGTCCGTGGCACGCTGGGCCTTGGTCGCGCCGCTTTCCCACTGGTAATACCATCGGCCACTCGGGTTCACTTCGAACACGACGCTTGTCTAAAGTATCCACCGATTCCACAGCCACACGACAGTGTGGGTTTTCTCTCCATCACCAAGTGGATACGCTTGTGTATCAAGACCTACCTCGCTGGTGACGGCGAGCTGCCGAGCACCGATCCATTCTCCCGTCGGGTTGGTGCTGGTCTGCTGGTCGGCGGCGAAGATCTCCATGGATACCTGGGTGCCATTGGCGACGACCACAGCGGTGCGCGGGCGAAAGTGGGCGAACACGATGAGGTTGTCGAGCGCGGCGTGTGGATCATGGTGAGAATGATCCACGTCCACAGGGACGTGGATGGATCTTCCGCAGTAGCTGCGCTCCACATGCTGCGGACAACAATGTGGAAAGCAGCTGGTGTCCCCCAAAAGGTGTGGCTGGCAAGTGAGCAACCGGCACCACATACAGAGAATGCATGGTATAATATGGACCACCTACCGCAGGATCTGCACACGTACACACGACACGAACACCACACATGGTTCAGTTTGGATTGGATTGCTGGTGGCGATGGTACAGTACAGATGGGGTCGTGCCTACCTTGGTGCCCTTGGTTCGGTTCGTTCTGCAAGAGCATACAGAATACCCGCCCCCCACGGCGTCAGTGGGATCATCACCAACGCCATGACGATTTGACTCCGACGTACCGCTGGTACGCGTCGCTAAACATGCTGTCGTGGGTGCACCCACGCCGGCTGAAGGAGCACGAGTAAGAGGAAGATGCCATGATCATGAAGCCTGATCTGATGAACCAAGTCCAGCTCGCAACTCGAAGCTTCCACGTGGTCTGATCGTCAGCGCGAGGCGTGCGCTTGTTCCGCGACGTCGAGCTTCTTCTTCTTCTTCGCTATGAGCTGTGGCGGACACCTTCTCGTTCGAGTGTAATCGTGGACAGAGTGACCTCGAGGTGTGGTGGTTGGCAACGGCCGCGACGCCTCGTCGAGGCTAAATTTCGAAGATCACCGTCGACGTGGAAAGAGGACCGGCCGGTACTGTATACTATCGAAGCCAGAGGACGCCCGAGGGGAAAAATACTCCCACGGAAGCGAGGGCGTCGCCACTGTTCGCAGTGCCTCGGCTTTCGTGGAACGAAGGGATTCGTTGGACTTTAAGGAGACCGTGTTTCCTCATCTACCCATGAATGCACGCTATTTTCAGTATCTACACAAGCAAAGTATTTTAATTGCATGCATAGTCTATACCCACCTTAGTTACACTTGCTTATGACTTGTGCGTGTCTTTCTGCACTACATTCGTTGCTGGTTTGATGGGAGTGACGATCGTCGCCCCCAGTGTTCGGCTCGACCTGCCATCCAACCGTCTCCAGGTGGTGAGATGCACCGGCAGCACAATGCACCATCACAAAATCGTGGATCCCAATCCCAGCCGAGGTCAATAGACGTTGTCGAGAATCACCTCTCGAGTTGAGATGCCTCCACTCCCGTTGTCTGTTATTGTCTGGATCTGCATCCTCCCTTTTGCCCTGGCTACAACCGTGCGACCGCCAGCGACTTTAACGGCGAGCGCCTGGCTGGTGCTCGTCAGCGTGAGGTCTTCTAGTCGGCCAGTCAGGTGGTGCGACGCACCCGAGTCCAAGAGGACTGGACACCACCCGATGCCCTCGCCTCATTCGTCGTCTTCTTGGTCCTTGTCGTCGTCGGCCTTGTTCGTCTTGGCATTGGTGGTCGTGCCCCGGCCGAACTCATCGTTCTTGTTGCCGTCCAAGTACATGCGGCAGAAGTCAGCGGTGTGGCCGTTCTCGCCACAATCGAAACACTTGAACGAGTTGTTCTTGGTCGGTCCGGCGTTGGCATTGCTGGACGTCTTCGACTTCTTCTTCCTCTTGATCGTCGCGGCGTTGGCTTCCGCCGGACGCTTCTTAGAATCAGTTGGTTTCATAGATCCCTGCTGCTGCTTCTTCTGCGGAACAGCTGGTTTCTGTGGCTTGATCTTGGCGGCCGGAGCAGCTGGTGGATTCTTCATCTTGACGCGCTCAGGCAAGCGACCGTCGGACTCGGCCTCGCGCGCCAGCACTGAGATCGCGATCCTGAGCTGCTCCTCGGGCGAGTCAGCATCCAGGCTGACCTTGGTCCCCAAGAAGTCCATGTACTTGGGGCAAGCGTTCCTTAGGAAGGCAACGAGAGCGTGTCGCGCGTTCGCTGGCACAGCCTTGCCACCCCCGAGAGCGTCTGCCATCTGTGTGAGGCGGTCGGCGAACTCGCGGTACGTCTCGTTCCAGCGCTTGCGCTCGCGCTTGATCTTCTCGGCGATGTCGACACCGAGCAGGACAGGGCGGAACTCGTGGATCAGTGCGTTGGCACCATCCGTGTGATAGAGTGGGCCGACGCCGCGGTGATCGACACTTCGTTCTTTGGACTTTCGCACAAGTCGAGCCAGGAAGCTTCGGAGGGATATCCAGTACAGCAAGAGTATGGGTAGTGATTGGTTTGTCTAGAAAAGTAAATAAAAATTAGGTAGGAGTAGGGACATTAGGGATAACCCCTGGAGATGGGAATAGCCCATCTCCCTTTGGAGGTGTGTGGTGGGGGA
>JAADXF010000620.1:0-14399 GCA_023337575.1 Pythium chondricola | reverse complement strand
CTGCACCGCCTGGAGCTGGCCGAGGGCGAGCCCGAGCCCAGCCGCCAGTGCGATCCACAGGGACAGCAGGCGGTCGAGCAGGCTCAGTTTCTGGAGGAGCGGAGCCGTTGGCATTGGTCTGTGAGCTTGTGTTGCGATGGGATGGAAGAAAGGATAGTGACCCTGAGGTGGTCCACCGATCCAGTCTCAGTGTGATGGGTGACGGGTTCCGTGTCTCTTTGCATATACTACCGACACGAAACCATCTTTGAATGGGGTCTACCACGTACTAGTATTTTGTTTTGTCTAGGTCAACTAATTCAAAGGTGTGGCCGCTTTCAACGCATAGCAATAGAACATGGTTCTGTCTACTCTTTTTTGGCATCCTTCTCGGCCTCCTTCTCGGCCTGTGTGAGCAGTCGGCCCTTGGCCTCCTTCTCCTTGCGCTCGCTGTAGCGGTCCACCAAAAAGTCGGCGTGTTCACGCATGAGCAGCGTAAACTTGTAGAATTCTTCCATCACGTCGACTACGCGGTTGCGGAAATCGCTCGACTTCATTCTCCCATTCTCAAACTCCTTCCACGCCATGGGCACGCTGCTCTGGTTGGTGCAGCACGGCATGCGCATCCAGCGCGCCAATATACGCAGCGAGTTGACGGCATTGAAGCTCTGCGAGCCGCCGTTCACCTGCAGCACGACGGCCGTCTTGCCCTGCGTGGGTCGCACGGATCCGGTGTTAAGAGGGATCCAATCGATCTGGTTCTTCATCACACCGGTGATGTTGCCGTGCATCTCGGGCGAGACCCAGACGTGGCCTTCGCTCCACAGAACCAACTCGCGCAGCTCCTTCACCTTGGGGTCCGTGGCTTCGACCGATGGGTCGCGCACGGGCAAACCACTCGGGTTGAACACGCGCACGTCGGCGCCAAGCACGTCCAACAAGCGCGCGCACTCGTACGCCATAAAGCGAGAGAAGCTCGTCTCGCGCAGCGACCCGTAGAGCACGAGGATGCGCGGCTTGTGGGTCTTGGTCTGCCCAGGCATCTTAAAGTTGATGGCGTCCGAGAGATCACCCGCTAGCGCCTGGACCCAGTCATCGGTCGGTGGCACCACGTGCGGGCGCCACTGCGCGGTGTTGGTGGTGTCGGCGTCGGCGTTCGAGAGCGACGACATGAGAGCGAATCGATGGGAGGGACTGGTGACTGTGGAGCGAAGGAACTGCACGCGCCGAGGGGTCAATCGCGCGAGCATGCGTGTGCGATTTGAGGAGTGGTCTCATAGAAATCAACACGTCATTCGCTCGTTTGGATTGCGATCAGCGAACGACGATCGCAATCGTCCAATCAGAACGTAAGCAAAATATGATAGCCA
This sequence comes from Pythium chondricola, assembly GCA_023337575.1. Taxonomy (NCBI): domain Eukaryota; phylum Oomycota; class Peronosporomycetes; order Pythiales; family Pythiaceae; genus Pythium; species Pythium chondricola. The sequence goes on along the minus strand of JAADXF010000620.1, from coordinate 13,050 downwards.
ATCATATAACTTCACATAATTACACGTTTAGACAACACGTATCACATAAATACCAAAGACACCAATGACAAGACGTTTCTGAGCACCGTACCGAAGACAGCACACCAGGATGACGTGTAGCCATTTCAACGTTTACGTTTACCCAGCTGCAGGGCTGCGTTCATCGATGACATCGTGGTCCTCACCAGAGAAGGAGACGCTGGCGTGTTCCTCTTCCTGGAGCAGACGTCGTGTGAGTCCCGTGCTCGTGATCTCCTCCATGATGGTGTCGATCTGTACCTTGAGCTTGTGCTTGGACTTCGCTTTGCGTGCTGCATGCTGGCGTGACAACCCTCGTTCAGTGCGCTGACCGAGCTTCCTGCACGAACACATCCCGTGGCTTTGGTTCAAAGGCTGCATCTCGCTCTTCGAGCGTCGCTGTGGTCCTTCCTGGGTGCCATTCGACGTGCAGGTCGTCGATGTGTGGGACAATCGGCTAGGCCTACCCTCCACGGCGCTACCACCGTTGGGGTCTTTGCCCAGCGGCAGGCTCATCTGAATGCTGCTCTCGTCGAAATAGTATAGCTCGTTTGCGTTCTCGAATCCTCGAGTGTGACTTGTGTGGTGGAGATGACCGGCGTCCATCAAACCGTTCCCAAGGCGTACTGCCTCAGCCGTCGTATTGACGTACCCAGACGCTACCATGTGGGCGACCGCATGTGACCCAGCAAAGGATCCACTCCACGATACAGCTCGCGCCTTGGCAGCAATCATTGGACTATGGTTGGCGCTGACATCGCTGACCAGCTGCGCCGCGAAGAATGCCTGGGCCTCCTCGTACACGCTCTCTAGAACCTGCACAATCGTCTGCGCCGACGGGCGCGCACGGGCATCCGACTGCCACGCACTCTGAATCAACTCACGCACGCTTGGATGCACGTGGTCATCAATCGCCGGGCGTCTGCCGTCGATCACCGACTCGAAAATTTGCAAATGGTTGCCACGCGTGGTGGGGAACTTGTCTCGGCCTGGGTGGAGGATGTCCCACATCGTGACAGCGAGCGAGTACACGTCGGCAGCCTCGCCGTACGACGCTACGCCCGCGCGCCCGTTGATCACCTCCGGTGCCATGTAGTCCACAGTGCCACGCACGGTCATCAGTGTGGTGTTGCTGAACCTGCGCCCGTGCACTGCTGAGCTGCTGTACCGTCCGTTGCGATCAACGTGGGCGAGGCTCGCAACCACCATGTAAGGCTGTAGGCTTGGGGCGTCACCTCCTGGACGAGGTAGGCTTCGAGACTCACCGAAATCAGTGAGCTTGACGTTGCCATCCTCGTCCACGAGGAAGTTACTTGGGTTGATATCGCGGTGCACGAACGGAGGCGAGAAGCTGTGCAAGTACGCGATCGCTCTCACGGCGTCGAACACGTACCCGAGACTGATGAGGAACTGCTGCCGCTGGTGATCTGATCGTCTGTCGAGGAGGAGAACCTCATCAAGGCTAGCGTCACACAGCTCCGACACTAATGCGATCGCTGGTGGACACACACACATGCCATAAAAGTGGACGATGTTGGGGTGGGTAGCGAGCCACACAGTGCTGCTTCGTGGGAGAAGGCAGCGACGGTCGCTTCCGTGAGTTCGTCGGGCGTGTACACTTTGACGGCGACCTGTGTCCTGGAGTGGAGCACAACTTGGAAGACAACCGCGGTGGCGCTGACACCGATCTGCTCGTAGATCTGGAGATAGGCAAAGTCGATGATGTGCTTGCGGTGCATCTCAATCAGCTCGTGGAAGCCGTGCGACGATAGGTGTTCATCCACGACAGCACATCGCTGTTGCACAAGTGACTGCAGAGAGATAGCTCTCTGCCCGAGCCCTCGCCAGTGTTCCGTGTCGGCCTTGAGCACGCGCCAGATCACCAGTGGACACATGGCCCCCCACGCGAGGTTGGCGTAGGTGAGCGCGAAGCCTTCGTCCTGTCGCTTGCGTCGAAACATCTCCATGTACGCGAACAACAGCGTGTAGTAGACCAGAGTGAACACACTGTACTCTCGAATGGATCGCTTGCTTGCTCGCGCCGGTGGTCGCACTGCCACGTAGCCGTAGAAGAGCAGCAGTACCCCACGGATAAACATGAGCAGCAAGGAGCAGTCGGTCGGGTGCACGTAGGATACTAGGTACCAGACGATCGGGATCGTGTAGGTCGAGAGCAGGAACGAAATACACAGCGACCGCCGCAGCGCCGGCACCGACACAGATTTGTGGAAGAGAAATACGAGCACGCTGACAAACACAAATTGGCGACTGCTGTCCAAGAATTCGGTCGCGAGCTTGGAAATGTCGTAGTCGAACAGCGGCGTGGACAGCGCGACCACGAGAAACACAGTATACACGCCTGTGGTGGCGCCCAGCGTCCACAGCAGCGGCTCAAATGTTGGTAGAATGATCTTGCGTGCCGCGCTGGCGTCGCCGCGCCACGCGCTGTGGCGGTGGTGCCGCATGTAGACCACCAGCGCCACGCATAGGAGACACATGACCCCGTAGCCGCCGAGCAGGTACCACTGCAGGACCGCGAACTTGTGCTTGAAGTAGGCGGTTGATGACGCCATGTATTGTGCGTTGTGCAGTGCGTGCGTGGCAGGAGAGGATGCAGTGTGTCGTCAGATCCGTGAGCAGCGGGCGTTGAGAGAAGGCGACTGATTCACTTGCGCCTCGAAAGATCGCGTGGGACTGCTACGGGCAACTACAGTGCTCTGTGCGACGCGAGGTACTGTATCCTATTCGAATCCGGTCGACTTTGCCAAGTCGTTCAAGTTAGAATGCCAGACTGCACACGACTGTCGAGCTTGAGTCGTCTAGTTTCGCCGTGCTGGTGGTGTGCTCGTCCAATCAGCCAGGCGGCTGCGCTGGTCAGGTCAGGCACACTAGTCATTTTTGCATTCTTTCTTTCTCTCTTTCTCTTCTCGCCTGAGTTGAGGAGCTGCAGGTGAACCATCGAGGCGCAGGCACGTTGGCCGGTTGTATAGGTACCTCACTTAAATTAAAAAAAAACGTTGGCCGGTTGGTTTCTTTCGGTTCGGTTCGGTCGGGCTTGTGTGTGTAGACTGCACTGCACAGTGCAGTACAGTCGGGCAGAAGAAGCGAGAAGGATCACTGAGATCACAGCGATTCAGCCGACATGGTGTTCTCTGCACTGGCAGACTACAGTGTACGATATTGGCAGACGAGATTGTCATCACGTGGTCAGCTGATCTCGCTCGAGGGTTCATCTCGCTGGCCACAACCACGCGCGAGTGGCTTGATGGTCTGGTCAGTCCATTTCAGTATTGAGACACTCACGCGAGCGCAAGAACTGAGAAAGAGAGAGAGAGTTTGCACGTGGGTGCGGTGTTGCGGCACGTAATCTTTGTTGAGCACGAACTGTACTGCACAGTACATACATGGACACAATCACCAACCAAAAAAAAGGAAGAAACGAATCAGATAGGAGATTCCATTTTAGCCAATCAAACGTGTCCATTTTGATTTGGATGAGCAACTCCAGCCCCACCGAAATCATGTGCAGTAGACTACTGCACATGATTTACTGCCAGTAGTGTGTATCAACACACAAACATGTAGCGCAAGGCTAGATCACCATCTTCTTCTTCTTCTTATTGTTGGCAACCTCCTTCTTTTTCGCATTCTTCACGTTGGCGCCTTCTGCACCTGCCCTACCCGCTGCACCGCCAGCACCTCCCGCTGCACCATCAGTTCCCCCTGCCACCGGGGCTGTATCCGTTTTGCCGCCCTTTGCTTTCGTGACGGCGGCCTTCAAGTTTGCATCTGTCTCGCACGCGACTGGTTTGGACGCGGAGTCAAGGGCGTCTTCCGGGATACCGAAACACTCGGGCTTCTTCTTGTTGCAGCGCACGAAGTAGGAGTCGTATGTTGCCTTCTTGGTCTTTCCCCCCCCCCGCAGCAGCACCGGCAGCCGCACCGCCTGGAGCCACCGCAGCCTTCTTTTTCTTCTTGACCATTTCACGAAGGTTACGCTTGCCAGCTATCTTCTTCTGTGCCTCCTTGGCGTTGCCGGGTGGTGTGCCGCCAGCTCCACCAGCTCCACCAGCACCGCCGGTCGCTGGAGTTGTCGTGCCAGTGCCCTTCGGGTTGGCGCTCGGAAAGATTTCCCACTCGACAATTTCGAAACCGTGGAGTTTACACGTAGAGGCCTTGGAGGCTCCACCGCCACCAACGGCACCACCCGTCGTACCGCCGGTACCTCCAGCAGTCGTCTTCTTCTTCTTACCGCCAGCTCCTTTCTTGGCCTCTGCGGGTGCGAGCAGCAAGACTGCAATCACCATAGCACAGAGCAGAGTGCGACGAATGTTGACCATGATGGAGATCAGTAGCTCGTCACGTGTCGAAATTGAGAACGATCGGACTTCTAGTAACTAGCCCATCGGCATCGTCAGTGGGACTGCAGCATTCGCAGGACGGATGAAGGTGCCAACATGTATTCCATCGTCTCTGCAGAATGACGTGCCTCACAATACAGCAACATGGATTACTCTGCTCGCTGGCCACGGAAGAGCATCCTCGACACTATATAGTACTCAGCAAGCGCACAGCTAGGCGCCAACCCTTGCCAGCTTGGCAGGCTGGACGAAGTTTGTTGAGAGAGCTGGCCCCCATCATACTTTTGGGAGCGATGCTTTGGAGCCCCGAAGCCTCTTGTAAACTAATAGATGCTACAGCGCACAGCGACGCGTGTGTGTTCGGTCGTGGGTGCACAATTGGTGGGAAGTTGCTGTGTTCTAGCGGTGTATCCACATGGCCAAACTGCAATGCAACGACGAACACATCCCACGTATTGCTATGAAGAGGTACTACGTAGTATGTGTTTATGACCGTCATAATATATGAACGTCATATACTGTATGAACGTCATATAATATATCAGGGAATGAACGTCATAATATGACGTTCATTCCCTGATTCTTCAACTGTGTCTTGCTTCAAGACAAATTACATTATACAGATTTCTGTATGCGTTTGGCTTCACAGCTTCTTCACACAACCATACACCACCACCACCACCAAGTTACAACTATTGGGCGTCGAACAAGAGCCACTCCATGATTGCTGTGTGGAAGCTAGAATACTAATGTCAACGAGATGATCAAGGCCCTGGAACAACTGAGACCAACACTACGAGTCACTCGACGCAAGCATTGTAAATCAGCCAGCCACCTGAACGCATACTTTCGACACTCTGGCGCTACGGTACTGCGACATCGTTCAATGTAATACGCACTATACGTGCAACGAGTACGGTTGGGTACTGTGCATTTTGCACTTACAGTAATAGCAACCTTCTCAGTACTCAACGCAACGCCACTTGGGCCACGAGTCCTCGTCCGAAGTGCATGTGTTATTCCGCAAGGCAGTGGCACGATGCGAGAGGCCACAACGCGGGTGCAACCGATGCAACCGCTTGCCTTGTGGATAATCATTTCGCCCCGGTCATTTCTTTCCCTTCTTACCTGAGGGTGCTTTCTGGCCAGTAGATTTTGTCGAAGAAAGACCCGCAGGCGGTTTACCTTTCGTCGCATCCTTAGTCTTCTTCTTTGACGATATCGCGGGTTTTGGTTCGTTCTCTCCAGTGGAATCCAATTGCGCTGCCGGGTGCGTAGGCACAACGCGTCGCTCGCTCTCCCAGTCCAACAGTACTTGACGGATCTGCATCGAACGTTCAATGCCAGACACGGCCCTGCAGAAACCAAACATCAGCTTACCTCTGCTCGTGACTTGACAATGTTGAGCGCTGCATCGATGTCATCTTTGGCGAAATCGAACGCGTTCTTGTTGTACTGGTTCTTGAGGTGCGGATCGGCCCCATGATCCAAGAGCAAGCGAAGACTCTTCTTCGACTCGTGGAACACAGCGATGGCCACAGGTGTCCACCCCCGACAGTCGCGAGCGTTGGCATTGGCCCTGAGTACTTTCGCCATCAGTTCTTGCTTCTTGCCCAGCTCCTTTTGGGTGGCGCCAATCGCTTGTGTCATTGTCTCTTGTGAGAGATCCTTCCATACCTTCCATTTGGTCAACAGAACTGTAGCAACCTCAACATGGTCATGCTGGGCAGCAACAGCAAGTAGTGTCGATCCCTTCTCGTCTCGGATGTCGGCGCTCGCGCGTGGTTTCTCCTGAAGCTCTAGCGCTTCCTCCACGAGCTGCTCAAAACGTGCTTCAAGTGCCTCCGCGTCTCCACTTCTTGCGAGGTCGAGGAGCTCTTCATGAATCTTCATCTTGGCGTAGCGCTCTCTTTCCACGTGATTGGTAATCCGCTCTTGCCATTGCTGCTCGATCACTTTGCGACGCTGTTCCAGTAGCTGATCTGTCTTGGAGACGTCCCAGGACTGGATGACGCTCCGCACTTCGTCTGTCTTGGCAACGTCGAACGCGGTCTCGGAGTGCTTGCTCGTTATTCTCGGGTCGGCGCCATTCTCCAGCAACAATTGTACCGTTGGAAGATGGCCGTTGTATGACGCTCGGTACAGCGGACTACGGCGTTCGTCGCTAAGCTTGTTGGGGTCTGCCCCTCGATCCAAAAGGAACTGAAGCATGGCGGCGTGACCCTGGCACGCTGCCTCCGAAAGTGCTGTATGCCCATGACCATCTGCGCTCTCGATGTCGTAGTTCTGGTCGAGGTACTTCTTCACAACCTCGAGGTCATCATCGAAGGCCGCTTCGACCATTTCCTGGGAGTTTCGCTTCACTTCCTCCCCCACACCGAGTGCCTTGGCCAGCATGTTATTCTCTCCCGTCGAAGCTCGTCCATCTGCGGCGTCACTACGTTCTCCAACTTGGACATGCAGGATGTGCATCGCGAGCGCTGTTTTCGGTGGGGGTTCGTCGGTCCGGCACAAGACGATGAACTTGAACTGATCGTTGATGTTGAAGGTTGCGGGGTCTCCATCTTCGGCTCGAAGCAGCTCGGAAAACACTTCAGGGCGTATCAGCGCTTGTCGTGAGAAAACGTCGGACGGGAACGTGTCAGGAGCAAAGAACTGCTCGAGTTCAATGATGTTGAGCATGTCGAAATCGATGATGAGCCACGTGCCGTGCTTCAACGCTGCGACGACATGCTTCCGCAGCGATTCTGGCGCCATATCTTTCGGATTGCCGACCATGAGCACCGCACTGCGCTGGTACCGCAGGAATCGTGTCGCCTGGCCCTGTGGATCCAAGATCAACGGGAACCGTTCGAAGACGTACACGGCGCGGTCGATAGCATCCGGTAATTCCTTCAGGGATACTCGATACTCGCGGCGTAGTGCTTTGCGTCCTGCATGGATCAGAGCAAGCGCTTGCTTGTGATCCTCGTCGCTTAGAGAAAGATTGAGGGTCGGGAGGAGTGTCTCGCGATCCATGTGCAGCAACAACTCGGCGGCCGAGAGTCCGCTTGACGCGCACCTTGACGCGAGTTCTTCCGCCATTCGTCCAAAACCTTGGCTTTTGATCCATGCGCATAGCGTATCGAGCGAGAGTTCGCGTTCATCGTCTGCATCGTGCGACGGTGCTGGTGCGCTCACTCCACTCCCCATTTTCAGCGGCCGTCGCTTCAACAAGGCAAAGACAATCACTCTCGATTAGTCACTAAAGGGAGGGAGGACGCCATATCGTACTTAAGCGAGCTTCGTCTTCTTTACAATGGATGAATGCACAACGAGAAGACAGATCTGAAGCGATCAGTATCCCAGACGTCATGCTCTTGATCGCGCTTTGGGCGTTCGCGGCGCTCGCAAGCGCTGCTTTAGCAATGGAAACGACACCTGAAAACCCGCTGCTAGAAGCTCGCGGGATGGGGGTTGTCGTGAACGAGGCCACGGGTGAGCAAGTGCCGGTTGAAGTGGCCAACGAGTGGGCGAGCATCGAACTCTTCGTGATCGCAAGTCTCCAGCTTATCCTCGTGCTCGTGGCCTACCGCTTGGATCGCACGAAGAACCCCGTGCTGATCTCCGAGTCCGTCTGCGCCATGTTCTTCGGCGTCATGGTGCGAATCAACACGCTGGTAGAAATACGTATCCATGTTCACTCATTCACCGTCATGATTCCTTGCAGTTCGGAGCCGTGATGCGATTTATCTCGCCAATGGTATAGTGATGATCGAACCTGAAACGTGACGATGGCTAAACATGCTCATGGTGTGTGTCTGTAGCAATCGGTTGGACACGCGATGGAGCCGGACGTGTTGTTTTATGCGTATGTTCTTTGGTCGATGAACTCTGGACGAGGCTGACAATTGGATTGTGTATGGACACTAGACTGCTACCTCCAATCATCCTGGAAGCCGGCTTCAGTATGAAGAAACGCGTAAGTTGTCATCGTCTGTGTTGGTATTGTTGATCGCAGACCTGCTCAGTATTTACCTCCCTCCACTAGGGTTTCTTCGCCAACTTCTCGACGATTCTGCTGCTCGCTGGCGTCGGCACTTTGATCACGATGTTTGTGGTCGGTGGCATGCTCCTATGGCTGGGCAACATCGGCCTCATCACCAAGCTGACCGCGGCCGAAGCGTACTTGTACGGGGCGTTGATCTCGGCCGTGGATCCGGTCTCCACGCTGTCCGTGTTCAAGAAGAACGGCGTGCCGTCGCTTCTATTCAACTTGGTCTTTGGCGAGAGCATGCTAAACGACGGCGTTGGTACGTGTGTCGGTTTCGTTCCTTGTGTTGGTTGTCGCTGACACCGATGTGGTATGTGTCCAGCGATTGTTGCCTTCACGCTGTTCCAGCGCCTCATCACCGCTGGGAAGACCGACGTGACGCTCCACGACATGAGCGTGGTCATCACCAAGGTCTTTGGCATCGGCATCGGCTCGGTATGTCTCGCAGCGGTAGTGTGCTTCACCTCGGCGTTTCTGCTCAAGCAAGCCGACCCAGTGCTCCGGGAGCACCCGTCGTATGAGATCTCGATCGTGCTGCTGTCGGCGTACCTGAGCTATGTCGCTGCAGACATCGCGGGGCTGAGTGGCATCGTGGCCTTGTTCTTCTCTGGTGTCTTGATGAGCCACTACCATCTCCACACCATCGCAGAAGAGAGCGCGACAGCCTTACGGCATCTCCTTACGACCGCGGCATTCATCGCAGAGAACTTTGTGTTCATCTACCTCGGCATGAGTGTCGTCGCGTACGCCGGGTACTTCCACTGGGACTGGGGGTTCATCTTCTTCAATCTCATCGCGTGTCTGGTCGCTCGCATGCTGAGCACGTTCCCGTTGTTCATGCTTGCGAACCTGGGACGCACGGAGAAGATTCAGTGGAGCTACATGGTCGTGATTTGGTTCGCTGGACTCCGTGGCGCGATCGCCTTTGCGCTAGCCCTCAACGTGCACACGAAGAATGAGTCGCACTTGGGTGTGATCCAGAGCACGACTCTCTTCACGGTGATGTTCACGACCTTGGTACGTACTGTGGTGTCTGCAGTTGTTTGATTATGAGAGAGCAGAAACTAACGATGTTGCTTGGTATATCTAGGTATTTGGAATGGGAACCGGCCCGCTGCTGCGTCACTTCAAGCTCACGTCTCGTGATCAAGAGGCTGCTCAGACTGACGAGTGCGTGTTCATGTTTTGCTGTATTGTACCTGGACCTGTGCCTTACACTGTTTCTTGGTTTCTATTTGACCAGATCGGAGAGCTTGTTGGTCGATGTGGACGATGACCGCTCGCAGACCAAGCACCGCCAGTTTGAAGATGATTTCGATCACCGTCGATCCGGTATCCACGGCGCCTGGGAGCGGCTGGACGAAGTGTACCTCAAGCCGCTGTTTGGAGGCCGCCCTCGCGTTTCATCTCCAGCGTCAGGTCAAGGGTCACTGCTCTCGGACGCCCATGGTGCACCTCCTGGTCACCACCAGCAAGCTCGACTTCGGCAAGTAACAAACCCTCCTCTATCGTCCGGATATCCGCACATGTCGATGGCTGACGTTGCACACGAGTTCAATTGAGCTTATACCATGTTAGAGTTGATTAAAAGTCACTGATTCAGTATGCAAAACACAGGATGTACTTGTGATTACGGTACTGCCCATGACGGGCGTCTCGCTAGTCGATATGGATGATCACCGGCACCGTCGCAAGCGAGTCACCCCAACAGACTAGGAGCTGGTGCGTTTTAGCGTCGTGCGGATCTCCATCGCGTCCGCCTTCTCCGCCCCCGACAAGAGTACCACAGCCTGCACTTGCATATCCTTCTCGATCACCATGCGCCCTTTGCGGTTGGCGACGACGCGATCAAGAAACATGGCCGGTAGTGTCGTGTGCCACACATGCGTGATGAACAAATGCAGGTCCTGCGGCGTCTCAATGCGCTTGTCAAACTTGTACCCGAGTGTGATGATGACGATCGACACGACCAACAGGCAGCACCCGACGAGCGTCTGGATGGATGCGATCAGTGGCACTTGAACACGGAAGCGTGACACGCGAAGATGGTCGTCGCCATCTAGCATGAGCGCGCCGTTGGTCGCAGCTGGGTCAATGCGACGCTCTGCGCCATCGCCGAAGATGAAAAACAGCGACGACAAGTACATCGGCACGCGGAGATCCTCGATGTACAAGTGGTTGGTGCGAACGCCTTTGTCGTATGCGTCGACGAGTTCATTTGCGAGCATGTTGTCTTGGAACTGAGGCGTGCGAAGGAAATGGACATGGCGCTCGGGCATATCAAGCGTGACCAAGGCGCGTTCGCTTGATAACCCCGGGAACCGTCGTGCCCCCGGTTTGCCTGTACCCTTGAGGACTACAGTGCTGGAGGCAGTGTTGCGCACGATGCCGAAGCAATCGTTCTTGTCTGCGATACACTCCGCGCCGAAGCGAGTACTCAGATCTTGGTGCTCCCACTGGACTCGCGCAAGCGCAAACTCGTGGACTTTGCGAGGGTTCTCAAACTTCCAATTTTTCACGTCGTCGACATCCATGAGCGCACTGTATCCATACGCGATGAAGTTGCTGGCGGTCTCAGTGACCTGTTTGTCGAGACAGGTGACAAAGTCGCTATCGAACTGGTACGCCTCTGTGGAGGCCGGTGCAGGACACGTCCCACCGGGGCATCGGAACTGTTCGAGACACGGGAAGAGATCGAAGTTCACGGCTACCTGTTGCGTCGGGAACGTCACGTTCTGGCCTAGCTCTTGGTCTCGTAGTGATGGGAAGACACAACTCTGGCGACCACACTCGCCACTTTCATACGCGTTGTCGAGTGTCGTCGTTCCACCACAGCAGTCGGGCTTGAGATCGGTCAGATCGATTCGTTGCTCGACACGTACGACCACCATGTCCATCACGACATGCTCAGCCAGTTGATAGCGTTCGGTGACGAGCTCGAGCGTGTCCAAGTCGAGCACTGCGCTCAGGTCTATGAGCGGACCATATAGTCGAAGGTTGCGCAAGTCCGAGAGTTGTGAGCGTACAAAATCTCGCATGCTGCCACTTGCGCGCTGCGCTAGCCAGTCTTGGTACATCGCAGTGTAACCGATACGTATGGAGTCGTGGCCGGGGACTAACCCTCCTTCGAGCTTGACGACAACACCACGCTGCAGCGTGTTGAAGAGTCCCAAAAGGCCTTGAAAGGTGAGCTCCAAGACGACCTGATCATCAAGCGTCGTCGCGATCGGCGTGTGTGGGCCGACTCGGAGCATCCAAGACGCAGACGGGTTGAAGCGCGCCGTCAATTGCGGGCTCGACCGGAGAATCGATGGATTCAAGATGCTGGGATCAATGTATCGATCCACAATGGTGGCCGCCGTCGCTTCGACTTTGTCAACGAACGCCGTCCGCAGCACAGTCTGCAGAACGAACGGCTCGTCGGTTGAGCTCGACGAGGATGAGGAACCACACGACTCACACGCGTATCCCAAGTCGAGAAGATTCATCCGCCGAGTGACGATCTCCGTGTTCTGCATGTCCACGTACGCACTCGTGAACCCGGCGGTGATCAGCGACAGCAAGACGAGCTTGGAGAAGACGATGCGAAACAGGCTCAGCTTGACTCTTTCCACCATCGAAGCCGTTGGCGTCGCACTGGCGGGACCAGAGGCTGCAGTGATCGTGTGACGAAGCACCAAGAGCGTCAAGATCGACGAGACAATCAACTCAATAGGGGTCGAGACAGCCGACGCCAACGAGCCCACGATCGTATTGTACTGATCCAGCAACGACATGGCGTGGTCCTGGGTCAGGACCTCGCGATCAAAATGGAAGCCCATGTTGAGTAGGAATGTCATGACAACCAATAGGATGATCGTCGCTGCAGTCACGACCCAGACTGCCAGCAGACGAACTTGAATCGACGCGGTGGCTACGCTCGGACCGTCACACGGGGCTGGTGCAGCAGCACCATCAGTCGTTGGGGTGATCATGAACGCTCACGCGTGTTGAATATGGCGACTTGGGAAGGAAGAGACGCGCCCTGGTTGACTGTGTTGGTGGAAGGCGTACTTCAGCGTAGGAGACCTGGGGGTCACACGCGAAACTGGGAGAGAGAGCCAATGAGGTTGACTCACATACTACAGTAGTGCGCCAAGAGGTGGTTACTGAGATGAACCACCTCCACCGCAACAGTCACCGAAACCACTGGCCACTCGCCACGACCGTACAATCTGCGACCGCCCCATAGTGTGATGTGGCGCACGGTAGTATCCCATGTCGAACAACGAAACGAGGTCCTGCTTTGGTCTCCGTATTCGTTCTCAGTTGCGCCCAGTTGAATTTGAGAGGCGACATCGATTCTATTCGTGAAACATGGACCTGTCTATCAGCAAAAAGACCAATGACTGTGACGTTGCTGTACCATTGGCTGGTGGTGTCGATGAGACTCGTATCCACGACTACACCACGAATGCCAGTGAAGAACATGATCCACACAAATAATAAACTATTTTTAGGGAACGAGTGAAATTTCTACCAATTCCAAAACAAAATGTAAAAATTATACCCAAACTTTCAAAAATGTAGAAATTATACCAATTGACCCAAAGCGGAAAAATGTTGCAACTAAATATGATTATTATACCATCGACAGAG